>APFE030781743.1:349966-373401 GCA_000404065.3 Pinus taeda
GGAAGGGGAATGGAATGAAATAAGGGGGAAAGTGAAATGAAGGGGGGTGGGGATATTTTTACAAGGGAAAATGCCCCTTTTGAAAATGAAAAATAATGAAGGGGAGAATGAAAGGAAATTAATAAAGGGATTTAGTGAAATGAGGGGAAATTAGTGAATAAGCTTTAGTGAATTGACCTTTACATTTAATAATTCCTCCTGCACATGAACATAAGATCAAGTATGATGAAGGTGCATTTGAGCTAGCAACCTTGTGCATTTACAAAAATTCTTCTACCTACTCTTTATTTACGCTAGCATTTTCTCTTCATTCTTTGGGTGCATTTGAGCTTGCTGACCCTTCATTTCTTTTTCTTTGATAAAGAAACTATCCAATTCTAACCTTATAACTTCCAATGGCTCAGATTAATTGATGATCTCATTATTATTCTCTACCTAACTAATGATTTGCCAAGATTGAACAGTTTGGCTAGATCTTTATTCTCTATCTATTAACATGAAATTTAAAGCATGAACGAATCAAGTTTAAACTACTTTGACCATCATACAATTTTGGTACTTTTGACAAGCTGCACACAATATTATTTTGCAAAGTAAAGTAAAAGGAGTGGCATTTGAATTTGCACACTTTCATGATCTATTCTTATCTCTTTTTTGGGGTTCATATTTTTTTATATCTTTTTGATCTTTTTCTTTCTTTTAGTCCATTGATTATTCTTTTAGGACTTACCCTCTTTACATTTTTTATTTTTAATATGGGAAAACATTTTGTAGAAAGCAAAAGTACATGCAATATTACAAGACTAACCATAGCCAATTGAAAATTATGAATCCTCTTATTATAGGACCCTAACAGTGGCTCTACATGGGGATGGCATCTCCTAGTGAGATGTCAAGAACACCATTGACTAGTGGCTTGATCCATTGGGCCGATCCCAAGTCTGCACATTCTTTGTTGTATAATCTCTATGACTAAAAATATTGAACTGGAATCTTAACCTTTTTTGCAAACTGAAATCTTATGCATGCTGCACTGAAATCTGATCTGAAATAAACTTGCTACTGAAAACTGAATTTAATCAAACTGAAATGCTACCTACTTACTCTAATCAGTTGTCCAACTGCTTGCTAGATAAAATGAAACAGCCAATGCAACCATTCAAGCATGATATACATTGGTGGATTTTGCTGCATTATCTTGTTTGTGATCAAAACTGAGATTCTAAAACCCAATTGAAAGTTGTCAACAAATGAAAAGATAAAGAAATACTTAATTTCTGTTGTTGACTCTAGGAACTTTTCAAAAGGATCTTCCAAAATATATACACTATTTTTCAACTGATTTAAGCAAATGTACATGTGTTCTTGATGGCCTCTATGCCATGAAACTGAAATGTCATTTTCATCTTTATCACCATGCATATTTTCATATAAGCTTTGTGATGATATTTCTACTGATTGAAATGTTTGACTGATGAAATCTTTATCATCTTGATCCTGAATCTCATAGTTAGTTAATGGAGAAAATTTTTGATTGCATTCATCATCTAATATATCAGCTATTGGATCATAAAAAACTTTGAAGGATTGCTGCAACTTATTGCATATAGGTTTGAATAGAACTCCATAGATTTCTACAAGTTGCTCATCCTTTTCTTTAAATATTTTAAACCATAATTCCTTTAAAAACTGAAATGATTCAAAACATAGTGGTATAGAACTTTCCTATGTCATTTGATCAGGTGTTTCAATGGAATTTGATAACTGTAATTGTGAAACTAAAGAGTCCCAATTAAGATTTTCATTGTCTTCTTTGTTGTCAATATCAATACCTAAATACTGCTGATTTTTTATTGTTGTAAAGATTTCCTTGATGAACTGAAATGAAGCAAAACAAAGAGGCAAATAACCTTCACTTATTTCCAATTTTTCTGCACTTCCTTCCTCATTCTAATATCTAATATGTATAGGCTGATCACTATATTTAATTTGTTGATACTAAATTTCCTCTTCCTCCAAATTAGTTTCTTATTACTCTGTAAAGCTAGCTTGATTTCAAAGAACATAATTATCATCATACAGTTCATACTTAGGAAAATCATTAAAAGAAGGAATGTCATCAAACATACACATTAAATCAGTAGATTCCTCTTACACATATTGATATGTAAATCCATTTTTTGATCTATGGTAGTTGGAATTAGCTAGAATTTGTTCATGGCTATCAACCTCTTCTTTTTGTGAAATAAACATGTCACGGTGATTTTGAACAAAATTTTTATCTTTCATGGTGTCTTCTGTATCCTTTCCTTTGATGCAGGAGCATCCAGACTTAGCCATGAATGTGTTGTATGTTCATATGTTGTGGCTAACAAGAGATGAATTTTATTGACCTGAGTGGTCAAAATCAGTTTAAGTAGAGAGGGTTGGATCTCTCGAATTAATCTTTATCTCAATTATTGTAATAATTAGATCACTGTATTATTTTTAGACTAAGGGGAGAGTTGTTAGTATAGGTGTGTCTCAGAGCTTGGAAATAGGGATTTTATTGTTAGACTAATAAAAATAGGGATCGAGTTGTCACTACAGTTAGGATAGGATTTGATTCATAAAAGGAAAAAGAATGTAATGACAGAGAGATTAGATGATTGAGAATAGAGTGTGTAAGCGAGAGTTTGAGTGATAGATAGGGTTTGAGATTAAAACAGAGGTCAGAAGAACTATTGTAATCAAGTTGAGAAGGCCAAAACCCTGTAATTTACATTTTGTTGAATAAATGATTGAGTGTGGTGTTGAGTGTTAATCTTGGTATAAAAGTTTCATTCGTATGTGTATTGGCATTTTGCACTTAATCGAGTATTTTTCTCTATTTAAACACTTTATTCATAAATCACAGTCAATTAGTGTTAAGGTTTGATATTGAGCTTAAGTACAAAAAACCTTTCCTTAAGCACTTTTCCTTAAAGTATGAATTAAAGCACGTGGGTTGTATTTGTTAAGTGGGAAGCAGTATCTCGTGCACCCAAAAGGTTGTAAATGGTATTGGGAAATTTCACATGATTACCTTGAACGGTCGACACGTAGCATGAGAAAACCACTTTTCTCGCATGCTCTTGACCTGATATTGTCTGTGCAAGAATCCGCGCGAGATTGTGCAACAACTGTTTGATTGGACGGGTCACATCGACGGCGGAGATCGTCTGGGTAAGTTGATGAGCGAACGACGTGATATCCATTGGATCTAGAGAAGTGAGATCAACGGTGCAAATTGGAGTGCTCAACAAAAGGAGAAGTCAACGAGGGACCGACGCTGACTGGTCAGGTAAGCGGGACCCTCACGGGGAAAATACACATAGAGAACCTATTTGTGCGTAGCTGATTGGCTCTAAAGCTAAACAGTAGTTGAATTATAGACTACCACCTCATTTTCGTCAATCTCTTGCATCATTTTGGTATCAGAGTACAGAGATTAAGTTTCGCTACAGTAAACAATGCCACCGAGGAGAGGAGCTGGCATAGGTCGGGTGAGACCTGTAGCAAATGCAGTTATGCTGGATGAGATCCGGAGTCTGCGTACGAGGATGGAGACAATGGAGACTGCTCAGAGGAAACCAACTGGTGAAGGAGATTCCAGTTCTACAGAAGAATCTTCCGAGGAAGAAGAAGAGGATGAAAGTGAAGATGCCAAAGTTCTCAGCATATTGGGAAAAGCAAGTGGAAGACCAAAGATGGAAATACCTTTGTATGATGGGAATCTCAATGTAGAAGAGTTGATGGACTGGATCAGTTCATTGGATAAGCATTTTGACTATGAGGAGGAGGTTGATGACAAAAAGAAGGTGAAATTTGCAGTTACCAGATTGAAGGGTCATGTAGCTATCTAGTGGGATGAATTACAAACATCCAGAGCAAGAAAAGGGGAGTCTAAGATCAAACAATGGGATAAAATGGTAAGTAGATTTAAGGCCAAATTTATGCCAAAAGATTATCAGTTAAATCTTTTGAGACAGTTACAGAATTTTAGGCAAAAAGGAATCACTGTAAAAGAATACACAAAAGAGTTTTATGAGCTGAGCATTAGAGCAAGACATGCAGAGGATGATGTAGACAAGGTATCCAAATACATAAAATGGGTTGAGATATGACATATAGGATGAAATTAGCTTGCTGAGTCTGAAGACAATTGAAGATGCCTATTAAGCAACTTTGAAGGTAGAAGAGAAGATGTTGAGGAAGAAAAATCAGAGGAATAGAGGGAAGAGTTCAGCAAGAGGTAGAGGAACTACCAGATTAAGATTTCAACACCCTCAGGGTGAAGTAGGAAGTTCAAATAGTAGACCACCAGAGAGAGGAGAACTTAGTAGAGGAATATTTTCACCCAAAGAGAGAGGTCGGGGAAGAGAAATTTGGTGTTACACATGTGGATAATGGGGACATGGATCATGGGATTTTCCTCATAATAAAGCAACAAATCAGAGGAATGTGAATGTGGCTGAGGCAAGGGAAGAGAAACCTCAAATTGTAGACAAGGAAGAATCACTTGAAGTAGGAGAATCCTTGTTGATGAAAAGGGTATTGCTTAAGGCAAAGAAAGAGACAGGAGAACCAACATTGAGAAAGAGTTTCTTCAGAACTACATGCAAATGCAAAGGAAAATGCTGTAAAGTGATAATTGACAGTGGAAGCACTGATAACCTTGTTTCTACAAAAATGGTGGACAAGTTAGGACTAGTGAAAATAGTACACCCTACTCCTTACAAAGTATCATGGTTGCAAAAATGACATCAAATTATTGTGACAAAACAAATGCAAGGTAGAGATCAAGATTGGTACTTATAAGGATGTGGTATTGTGTGATGTAATGCCAATGGATGTATGCCACATATTGATGGGAATACCTTAGCAGTTTGATCGGAAAGCCATCCATGATGGGAGAAGAAATACTTACACTCTGGAGAAGGATGAAGCAGGCAAAGAAGCACCTGGAAACAATGTTATGCTAATGAGTGGGAAAGAATTGCTGCAAGAAGTCAAGAAGGATGAACAAATGCATTTTGTTGTCATAAGGAGACCTAAGGTAATTTTAATTTCCACAAACTTAGATTATTTATCTAAAGAAATCAAAACTCTGTTGAATGATTTTGTTGATATTATTGTGGATGTGTTGCTAAATGCATTACGACCCATCAGGAGTACTAGTCATCATATTGATCTAATACCTGGAGCAAGTTTGCCAAAAAAAGCAGCATATAGGTTAACTCCTCAAGAAAATGCAGAAGTTGGAAGGCAAGTACAAGAACTGATGGATAAGGGATTAGTCAGAGAGAGTCTTAGTCCATGTTCTATACCAACAGTACTCAGTCCAAAGAAAGGAGGTGAGTGGCGTATGTGTACAGATTCCAGAGCCATAAACAAAATTACTATCAGTTATATATTTCCTTTACCACACATGGATGATTTGATCGATTGTTTGAGTGGGTCAAAGTATTTTTCTAAAATAGATCTAAAGAGTGGATATCATCAAATAAGGATTAGAGAGGGAGATGAATGGAAGACTGCATTTAAAACAAATAGTGGGTTGTATGAATGTTTATTGATGCCCTTTGGACTCACTAATGCACCTAGCACATTCACGAGATTAATGAATGAAGTATTGAAGGAATATGCAGGCAAGTTTTTCATTGTTTATCTAGATGCTATTCTAGTTTTCAGTAGAAGTAAAGAAGAACACCCGGAGAATCTTAAGTTGGTTTTAAGAACTCTGTAGAAAGAGAAACTGCTGATAAATATGAAGAAATGTAGTTTCATGAAAGAATAATTAATCTATTTGGGATTTGTAGTTTCTAAAGAAGGTTTAAAAATGGATCCAGAAAAATTCCAAGCAATTTGGAATTGACCTACTCCAAGAAACATATTTTAGGTAAGAAGCTTTCATAGTCTTGCAAGTTTTTATAGAAAATTTATCAGAAGTTTTAGTCAGATTTGTTAACCATTTATTGAAAAAATCTGTTAGAAAATTATATATTACAGAGCAATGGAACACATAAAATATTCTAGAAATATAAATACAGAAAACACATAAAACAAGAGAGACACAGATATACGTGGTTCACCCAATTTGGGCTATGTCTACAGAGAAACAACTAGTCCTTCTTTTATTATATTATCCAACAAACTGAAGATATACAACCTACAACAGATCCGCTGTAACTCACTCTTCACTGTCAATCTCCTCTCTCTTCCTCACTCAGAATACAGATATACATAGACGCAATACAATTCGCTCATATATAGTGAGGGGTTTCCTTCTATGGCAAAAAACCCTAAATTAAACATTACTTCTACCATCAGATCATCCACCTAATGAGCCACCTAGATTGACTAGAAATTACTATACTTTTACAAGGCAATTTTACATCTATTTTTAGCTTCGGGGGCGCTGCCCCTAAACCCCCGCTGAGGGACCGCTGGCCCCTGGACCCCCCAGCCGGGGGGATTAGCCCCCCCAAACCCCCGCATGGAGGGGTGTACAGTCTTCCTGGGGTATACATCTGGCTGAGACCTTTGAATACAGAAGATAATCACGCTCCACACCCAACAATCTCCCACTTGGAGACTGATTATAGCAACTCCACCGCTGCTTCATTTGGTAGACAATGACTCCACTTTTGACCTGGTTGTTTCTCATCTTCTTCATCATACTTGAAGACCAATTGAAACTAAGTAGATTCTCAGTTTCTCCCTGGTTAAAACTTTTGTTAGCATATCTGCAGGATTCTGGCTAGTGTGTATCTTTTCTAGCTTCAACTGTCCATCTTCCAATGATGACCGTATGAAATGGTACTTGAGCTGTATATGTTTAGTCTTGGAATGAAATGCAGAGTTCTTGGCAAGATGTCTGGCACTCTGGCTATCACTGTATAACCTTCCCAACTCTTGCTTCTTACCCAATTCATCCAAAAACCTTTGTAACCAAATCATTTCTTTACTAGCCTCTGTAGCAGCAACATACTCTGCTTCTGTTGTTGAAAGTACAACAACATTTTGGATTTTTGAAACCCAACTGATAGCTGTTCCACCTATAGTAAATACATATCCTATAGTGCTCCTCCTGTTATCTCTGTCACCTACCATATCTGCATCGACATATCCTTGTAGGGCAATGTTTGAACCACCAAAGCATAATGCTTGATTTGTGGTACCTCTCAACTACCTGAGAATCCACTTCACTATCATCCAATGTTCTTTTCCTAGATTGTTTATGTACCTGCTTACAACTCCCATTACATGTGCAATATTAGGCCTTGTGCAGACCATTGCGTACATTAAGCTTCCAACTACTGATGCACATGGAACTTTAGATATATGAGCCATTTCTTCCTGAGTCTTGGAACACACCTCCTTACTTAATTTGAAATGGCTAGCCAAAGGTATACTAACTGGTTTTGCATTCTTCATATTAAACATTTTCAACACATTTTATATGTACTCACTTTGAGACAATGTTAATTTGTGATTCTTCCTGTCTCTAGTTATTCTCATACCAAGGATTTGTTTTGCAACACCCAAATCCTTCATTGCAAATGAATTTGCCAATTTTCTTTTTGAGCACATTTATTTCCTGCATGTTAGAACCTGCAACAAGCATGTCATCTACATACAATAAAAATATAATATAGCTGTGTTGATAACTCGAAAATCGCTGCATCAACATCGGGGAAAACCATCCGGTCCGGACCTTAAAGGCAGCTCCTTTTCCGTTTGAAGTGGTGGCTCTGATTGGATATAATGGGACCAGTTTCCCAATGGTTTGTAAATTGGATGGAAGTGTTTGATTTTCTATTATCTAATGATAATGGATGGATGATTTGTTCTAAAAAGTAAAATTATAAACAACTAATCTATCCCGGGAAATTTCTGTTTTAGTGCAATTTTTGATGATCTTTATCTACAAATAGGCATATAGATGACTCTATTGGTAAACAAAGACATTCATTCATATGGTAACTACTATGTTCAAGTAGTTGAACAAAGTAATCATTAAAACATTATTACACTACTCTTCATATATCAATGACATAAATATGATTGAAAGAATAACACTCCTTAAACATTCAATAGTGATAAGCATAAGGATTGCTGTTAAAACACTTACATATATCCAATGATAGCAAGATTAAACAAATGCTGATTCATATAAAAGAATGGAGCAAAGACATAAATAATAGTACCATATGTAATTCGGATCCCTCCCGATATCAATCGCATTCAAATTCCTTCTTCTAACTTAGAACACTTCCACAAAAAGCAATAGTGCATATCTCATCAAATCATTCTTCATTAAAATTCAGAATATAGGCCTAGTCTTCATAAAAAAATATATCAGAAGCACAATAGTGTGACTTCCCGATCCAAGTTTATACAAAAATTTAGGACCCTTTCTAAAGACATGAAAGGGTCTATAAATACTATCTACGTTAACTAATTATGAAATAAAAATGCTATTAGGTGGTATAACCAAATCATGAAGATCTCATTAAAATAGGTCTGTTTGTTGTCGGTAACATGATTCATTGTTTCGGCCGATCCTTCTTTCGCCTAAGCTGGCAGATAGCAAGCATTGTTTGCAATTCTAGGGGGTGACTCAGACAAGAATGCAATTGGGCTGAATATGTAGCATCATGAATTTTGGGAATCATGTAACCGATTGCATCGGTTAAACATTTGAGTGCTGCCCTTTGACTATATGGTTTAAATAGGAAGAACCAAAAGGTGTCCCAGGTTAAACTTTGGATGCCTCCGATTAATCGCTCTTTCTTTTCCAATTCCTAATTGCATGTTTGTTCCAATGCTTTGGCTGATGGAAATTTACCTGGAGTGCACTGTGAAATCAAATTAGACAGATAAAGAGTATCATTAATTAACTCAATCAAATTACTAGTTGCTGATCTACATCTTGAAGTTTCCCTTTCTGCTTTCATCAATTGCGACTGCCATTCTAGGAAAAGAAACTCCTTATGTGATTCTAGAATTTTAGGCAGATTTGCAGCTTGCCCGTCATTGGTTTCTTGCTAAGCAAGAAAGTTGGTTAAAGTCTCATCGGCCTGTTCCAAATTCTGCCTGGCATCAATTGATTTGTCAATCATTGATGAAGCAATCTCACAGAGGGGCTTAACAAGGGAAATATTATGACATAGTAAATTTAGCTGCTTAATCAATGCTTTATTAATATGGAGATCCTCGGACTTGAACTCTGCTGGTTGAGGAAAACTCTTGAACTACTCTATCTGTTGTGATAATTGAGCAATTTGCTCATCTTTTGTTTTACTCATCTGTTCATTCATTGTCTTAAGCTTGGCCAATGCTGTAGATAATTCCTTTTGTTTCTGCACTGCCCTTTGGTCTATCCTATGTTTTTCCTTGAGCAATTGCTCATTTAATTGGTTGTTTACTTGCTGCTATGCTGCTAACTGCTACTCTAATTGTTCTATTCTTTGCTGCCTTTCAGATACCTGTGCTTCCAATGAAACAATTATTTGGTCCTTTTCTTTGAGTAAATTGCTCACTTCTAATGCTTTATCCATAGTAGCTGCCGAGTAGGCCCCGAAATACTAAGAGAGTTTTGTGAGGTCTTCGGAAGGATTGAATACTTCTTTCCATACCACATTAGCCATCTCTGTTTGTGCAAGTAAAAGGGAAGATTGATCAAGCCTTCCCTTTTTCCTTTGTCTTTTTACTATAGCCCTATGCTTAGGACTGTAAAAGACATCTAATGGTGGTATTTCTTCTATCTGCAAAACAATTTCATCCGATGGATCTTTAGGAATTATCTCTATATCTTTGCTTATGGGTAGGCTGCTGCTTCCTTCAGTTGGAACCATACTTGTTACTGTCTTATGACCAATTTTCACTTGAGGTGTACTAAGACCCTGTGAATTCTAAGGATTGCTTATAATGGAGTTGAACTGTTGCCATTATTTAAGGAGTTTGGGATTGATTGGAGTATCTATATTCATGTGTTCGATGCCTTTTTCCTCTTCTTTCTCCTGTTCTGGCTCTTTTCCTTTCTCAGTAATTTTTTCCACAACTGGGGATTTGTCACCAGTTTGTTGTTCAGGCTCGCTTTGTTGGATTGCTGGGGTGGTAGCTAATAAGTCCAGAGGCAGAGTTTGTAACCTCTGTTCTCTGAGCCTATTGAACGTTTCCAGTCCTTCATCTTTATACCTGATCCTGGCCAATGTTTTTACCTGAAATAATGATTATGTTGAGGAAAACAGGTCATCAAATTCATCTTTTTCATGATCAAACTTTGCAAGTTTGGTTTGTTCAAGAACATTATAGGTAATTTTTCTAGGATCATATTGTCTGTTGGGGATGGTTGCAACATTGAGCATTTTTAATTTTTCTGCCTCCTTTTCTGCATGTTTGTAATCATGAAGAGTGTAAACACCACATCTCAAAGGAAATGTAGGCGATACCTGCTTCTTAGAATTTATAAGGGTTTTGGATGTCCCTTATGTTGTTATTCGGTAGGCCAATTCCCGGGCTAACATCTTATCGGCACATACAGGGGAAGGACATGTGGTCTTGTAATGCTACCAAAAAGCCTTATAAAAGTGAACTTGTCTTCTCTGAACCAATTACCAACTGCAGTCAAGTCTATCCCTGCTTCCTCGAAAATCCTCGGGGCAAGTTTATCGAAAATAACATAATAGACAGGGAACATAAAACCATTGCAAATTCTGTACAAATGATCTTTGTAGTGGGCTTTCCATAACATTTTATGATAAATATGGATTGGCTTTGGGTTCTGGGGAGTCCATCTCCATCCAAGTACCGGATATTTAGAGTTAAAACAAAGAGTGTCCATAATATAAGCACTGTAATAAAAAGGGGGAATGGTCCTGGTAGTTTTACGTGTATTTTATCTGAATTCGAGAATTGTTGTGGCTAATTTGCTGCACAAAATGTTTGCCCAATCCATCACATAACTATTGAATACTGCTTCCATTAAAGGGACCATTTCAATGGTGAATTTAGCGAAGTCATGTATCCCCCACATTCTACACATCATAGCCCCGACATAACAGTAAGGAGAAGACAATGAGTCTACGGAGTACTTACCTGATGACTCGTGTTTGTGCTTCTCGGGATTTTGTCTCCACTGCTTAATCGGGGCCAATTTTTTCTCAATTTCATTTCCAAATTTTTCCAGGAAGGCTTTGTTGTACCGTTTTTCAGGTTCAGGCAAGTGATACATTTTCCTTAGATCATCAGGTTGGAACGAGCCAAAAATCCTCCCGTCAATTGTGCAAAATGTTCTGTTTGAAACTGGAATTTCCTCTACCACCCATCTCACTACGTCATTGTATGGAAGAATCTTTTCTCATGCTGCTATTCTGTGCAATATTAACAAGCTAAATCTTTGAGGGATGCTTCCAATTTGCTAATTGAGTCGGCTGTAGCTTCTTCCGATACTTCCTCAGGCTCCTCTACTTCAATTAAATTGTAAATGCTTTCCCAACTAGAATTTCCAAGGCTGAGGCATGTAGTGTCTCAGATTAACCCTTTTTTGCTTTGCCCTAGATCCTTGGCTGGCTGCACTACTGCTGTAGGAGCCACGGCTGCAGATTTCTTTGACTTCTTTCCCATTTGTTTCAAATTTCTTATTTCAATAGAGCTCTGCACAAGTGATGGGAAAAGCGTGATACCGAGAAATGTTGCTATAGGAAAATATGAAAATGAGAAGGAATTACGTCGATTAGCGGGTGATAATGGATCACAATAAGATTGTCGTGGATAAAATCTAATGAAAAGATCTACTCTTAACTGCTTCATTAATTAGTCGTTTAACCTGTCAATCGTGGTAAAGGAGTTTTTAAATGTCCATCATGTCATTTATATGACGAATGATTCATTCAAGCGTGGCTTAGATTTCTTTGGCAGATAATCAAAAGTAAAGTGCAAATCGATGATCGATAATGTGATAGGAAAGGCTTTAATATTTGTTTTTAAACATTTCTGATCACCGAAAGGTGATATAATGCATGCAAACCTTTTAAGTATGTTCTCGAGATATGCACCTTATTAATGCATCGCAATCAGGGAATGGGTTCGGGTTTTATTACCGTGTCAATGTGATTTCGCCGATCGCCGATTGCGATGTACTTTATTGCATTGGAGGATTCGAGTGTGCCTTTAATCATGTGTTGACTTGTTATTACCGATTTCCGATGGCGATACGCTTTATCGCATCGGAGAAATGAGGAAGGCTCTTTTAAATTGTTGCTTTGACATTTTCCCTTTCCCAATATCCGATTGTGATATGCTTTTCAGATCGGAGAGAATGGGTGTATCATTATGCATGCTTCCTTTGTTATTGCTATATGTGATCTTGCGATCACTTTATTGCAATAACAAATAATTTTATAACTTTTAAAGATCCACTTTATTTCTAATCAAAAGGCTTTTAAAATTTCCATTTACCTTAAGTCTTTTGATAAGGGTTTCTCTTATGATGGGCTGATACCAATTTATTCACACATCTAAGTTTATTTTAAAAGGGACCCATTTCATATTATGATTTTTTATAAAATTTTTATGAAATGGGGGGTTGTTCTATAGCACAACAAGCTGCCATCATTTTGCCTTTTGAGATAAACACAATGATCAGAGTGACATCTAGTATAACCTTGTTCAAGCATAAACCTGTCAAATTTTAGATACCACTACCTTGGAGCTTGTTTTAAGCCATACAAGCTCTTCTTCAACCTGCACACTAGTTTCTCCTTCCATTTTTCCTCATATCCTTATGGCTGCTGCATATATATATCTTCCTCCAAATCCCCATGGAGAAAGGTTGTCTTTACGTCTAGCTGCTCAAGATGCAAATCTTCAACTGCTACTAGACTTAAAATAGTTCTGATTGAAGTCATTTTAACAACAGGAGAAAATATTTCATCAAAATCAATACCTTTCTTCTATGCAAACCCTTTTACCACAAGTCTAGCTTTGTACCTCTATTTTCCTCCATCTTCTTCCTTCAACTTGTAAACTCATTTATTTGGAAATGTTGTTTTACCTGTAGGCAACCTGACTAAGTCCCAAGTCTCGTTATGTACTAAGGATTCCATCTCTTCTTTCATGGCTTGCTCCCACTTCTTCCTGGTTTCTACCTGCACTACTTCTTCATAACATTCTGGTTCACCAGAATCAATCAGCAATACATAATATAATGAAGGAGAGTATCGTTCAGGGGGTCTACTTATCCTGGTAGATCTTCTAACACCACTTTCAGGTGTTTGAGGTGCTTGTTGCTATTGTAGTTGTTGTTCTAGCTATTGATCATTATGATTTCCAAGCACCATCACTTTTTTTGTGATCTCATCAAGCACTATGTATTCTCTGTCTTCTTTTTCCTGTTTCTTTGCTACTGCTGATCCTTATACAAA
Source organism: Pinus taeda (assembly GCA_000404065.3). Lineage (NCBI taxonomy): Eukaryota > Viridiplantae > Streptophyta > Pinopsida > Pinales > Pinaceae > Pinus > Pinus taeda. The sequence continues at coordinate 363,418 of APFE030781743.1, forward strand.
ACCTTTTCATTGAATATGAAATCTCTGCTCCTAATGATTTTATGTTTTTCATAATCATAAAAGCGATAACTAAAATCATTAACACCATATCCAATAAAGGTGCATTTCTTTGATTTTGCCTCAAGCTTTGTTCTATTTTCTTTATTAATGTGGACAAAGGCTTCAAAACCAAAAGTCTTTAAAAAAGAGTAGTTTACCTTTTTCCCTGTCCATGCCTCCTCTGGAATACCACCATCCAAGGAACTTGAAGGCCCTCTGTTTATTAGATAAGCAGTAGTATCTACAACATCTGCCCAAAATTGTAAAGGCAAACCTGCATTCAATCTCATGCACCTTGCACTCTCCATGATTGTCGTGTTCATCCTTTCTGACACGCCATTTTCTTGTGGTGTTCCTGGAATTGTCTTTTCTCTATGAATTCCATTATCTGAATAGTACCTATCAAACTCTTTGCTGCAATATTCACCTCCATTATCTGATCTGAGACACTTCAACCTTTTTCTTGTCTCATTTTCAACCAAAGCTTTCCATTTCTTGAAAGTATCAAATACATCAGATTTATTTCAAATACAATAAATCCAGGTTTTTTTGGTTGCATCATCAATAAAAGTAACATAATAACAAGAGCCATCAAGAGATGATACCTGAGCAGGTCCCCATACATCTGTATGCACAAGCTCTAATTTTTCGCTCTTCTTTTCTTTCCCAACTCTAAGAATCTGACTCTCTTCTGTTTTCCATAAACAATTTTCGCAAAATTTTAAATCAACATGTTTCAAACTTGGCAACAAATTTCTTGAGTGAAGAATCTGCATCCCCTTCTCACTCATGTGCCCGAGCCTATGATGCCACAATGCCATATCTTCTCCTATAAAGGTCAAAGCATTAACCGAATTAGAAATACCATTGCATAAGTATAATGTACCAACTTTTTCTCCTTTCGCTATTACCAGAGATCCTTTAGTGACCTTCCAGGTTTTATCTGTGAAAGTAGGTACGCAACCTTCACCTCCCAATTGCCCTGGTGAAATCAGATTTTTCTTCAGATCTAGAACATGCATTACCTCCTTCAATAGCCATTGATTTCCATTCTGCTGTTTTATGAAAACTGTACCCATTCCAACGATTTTACAGGGTTTATCATCACCCAATCGAACCTGTCCAAAATCTCCTTAAACATAATCATGAAAATGTTTCCTATCAGGTGTGGCATGGAATGAGGCCCCTGAATCTACCACCCAAGCATCAATAATATTTTCTAATGAAAGAAATAAAGCATCTTGCAACACATCATCTGTTACATTCGCTTCATGATTGTTTTCTTGCTGCACGTCTCCTTCTTTTCCCTTCTGAGGCTTGCAGTTTTTCTTTAGGTGTCCTTTCTTCCCGCATTTCTAACAAACTATCCCTGATCTAGACTTGGATCTGACTTTTCTTGACTTACTGCGATATCCAGAGCTCTTTCCTCTTTCCATTTTTCTTTCCCTAGTCCCTGCAGTCAAAGCATTACATGATGTCTCACCGGAGCTTTTCCATCGCATTTCCTCACTAAGGATTGCACCGACAACATCATCAAACTTTAAAGTACGAGATCTGTAGACAGAGTTACTAATGGCCATAACTAAATCATTCCAACTTTCTGGAAATGAGCATGGAAATAACAGACCCTTAACTTCATCATTAAAATTTACCCCTACAGAACTTAACTGACTTGTAACTGTATTAAAATCATTTAAATGGTCTGCAACAGATCCACCTTTGAGGCCGAGGGTTTTTCATATAGCTTGGCCAATGCCAACATTAAACCCTCTGTTGTCATTTCCTTTGAAATATTAAACGCTACTGATGCCGCTAGGCACAACTGTATTTTTTCAAGTGTCTTTCTGCCAAGAATATCCCATTCTGTGTTTGTCATACTCGTCGGCTTCTTTGTCTTTCCGCTCAATGGTAGGTACAAATCTCTCTGATATAGATAGTCTTCCATTTGCATTTTTCATAGCTGGTAGTTTTGGGCGTTGAATTTTTTGACCCTAAACCTACCATCTTCCACCATTGCTCCCACTCGAACCAAGAACCCTTCTCTCCTATGAGTTTATCAGCCAAATAGACCTTTGGCTCTGATACCAGTTGTTAGAAAATTATATATTATAGAGCAATGGAACACATAAAATATTTCAAAAATATAAACACGAAAAACACATAAAACAAGATAGACATAGATATACGTGGTTCACCCAGTGAGGGGTTGCCTTCTAGGGCAAAAAACCCTAAATTAAACATAACTTCTACCGCCAGATCATCCGCCTAATGAATGGCCCAGATTGACTAGAAATTACTAGACTTTTTCAAGACAATTTTACATCTATTTTTAGCTTTAGGGGCGCTTCCCCCAAACCCACCGTTGGCCCCCGGAACCCCCAACTGGAGGGGATCAGCCCCCCTGAACCCTCGCAAGGGGGACTAGTCACCCCCACATGGAGGGATGTACAACCTTCCTAGGGTATACATCCGCCTGAGACCTTTGAATACAAAAGACAATCAGGCTCCACACCCAACACAATCAAAGAGACTAATTAGCCATTCAAGTGGACAGAAGCAGTGGACTGAAATTTTAATTTAATGAAGAAGAAAATTACAAAGAAACCAGTGTTAGCTTTACCTCGTTTTGGGAAAGTTTTCCAAGTTGAAGCTGATGCTAGTGGAGTTGCAATTGGAGCAGTTTTGAGTCAGGAATAGAGACCAATAGCCTACTTTAGTGAGAAACTAAATGAAGCTAAGAAGAAGTATTCTTCTTATGATAAATAATTTTATTCTATTGTGCAAGCTTTAAAAAAAATGAGATGTTATTTTCTACCAAAAGTGTTTGTATTGTATTATGACAATCATGCATTACAGTTCATAAACAACTAGCCAAAATTAAACTAGAAACATGCCAAGTGGGTAGAGTTTTCACAAAGTTTCACTTTTGTGATAAAACACACAGTTGGTAAGTTGAACAAAGTTGTTGATGCTTTAAGCAGGGTAAATTTCATTGTACAAGAATTAAGAGTTGGTGTTGTAGGATTTGAAGAAATGGTTGATATGTATAAAGACGATGAAGAATTCAGATATATTTATGGAGTTGTACAAAATCTAATATTTCACAATAGAAGTCAGTGGTTAGATTATCTTATCCAAGGAGGTCTACTGTTTAAAGGTAACAAATTGTGCATTCCCAAATGTTCTATGAAGGAAAACATAATCAAGGAGAGACACAATGGAGGATTATCTGGTCACTTTGGGCAAGACAAAACCTTTTCTTAGGTAAATGCTTTTTACTATTGGCCAAAGACAAAAACTGATGTTAAGAGATTTGTTGAGAAGTGCAGGATATGTTAGCATGCTAAAGGGAGAAGCCAAAATACAGGATTGTACCAGCCATCACCAATACCAAACCGGCCATGGGATGCAGTTAGTATGGATTTTGTTTTGGGGTTACCTAGAACTCAAAGAGGGAATGATTCCATTTATGTTGTGGTAGATAAAATTTTCAAATTGGCACATTTCATTACATGTAAAAAGACTAGTGATGCAACACATATTGCTAATCTTTTTTTTCAAAGATTGTAAGGTTATATGGATTTCCTGTAAGTATTTTGTCTGATAGGGATACAAAGTTTGTTGGGCATTTTTGGAGAACTCTATGGAAGAAACTAGGTGCCAACCTTAGTTTCAGTTCAGCATACCATCTTCAAACAGATGGACAGACTGGAGTGGTAAACAAAAGCTTGGGAAACATATTGAGAATTTTAATGTACCAAAATCCTAAGTAGTGGGATTTAGCACTTGCTCAAGCTGACTTTGCTTATATGACACTCCAAACCGAAGTACTGGGATGAGTCCATTTCAAACTATTTTTGGAATGAATCCAAGAGGTGTGTCTGAACTCAGAAATTTGGGTAAACAGGAGACAAGAAGTGCAAAGCTGAAGATTTTGTAGAGCAGATGCAGAGAATACAAGAAGATGTCAAAGATAGATTGCACAAAGGTAATGGAAAATACAAACAGAGAGTTGATATGAAGAGGAGAGAAAAGAAATTCCAAGTGGGAGATCTAGTGATGGTATACTTGAGAAAAGAAAGATTTCTTGTTGGGACTTACAAAGATAGGACCATGCAGAATTGTGAGGAAGTTTTCAACTAATGCTTATGAAATTGAATTGCAAGAAGGAATTGGAATATCACCTATCTTCAGCGTTGCAGATTTGTATCCATACAAGGAGACAGAGTCAGAGATACAGAAAGAACCTGCAGGAGATTAAGTTCAAACTTTAAATTGGGAAGAAAAAATGCCGAAGGCAGTCAAGAAAGAGGTGGTAGCTATTTTGGAGAAAAGAGTATCCAAAAGAACCAGAGGACAGGTCTATTTTCAGTATCTAGTCAAATGGAATGGACAACCAATGGAGGATGCTAGCTGGATAACTACAACAGAATTACAGAAGTATGGAGTAAATCCTGAAAGTTTGATGAAGGATTCTTTTCTTCCCTGGGATTTTGATGCAGGAGCATCCAGACTTAGCCAACAATGTGATGTGTTCACATGTTGTGGATAACAAGAGATGAAAATCATTGACCTGAGTGGTCAAAGTCAGTTCTAATAGAAAGGGTTGGATCTCCCAAATTAATATTTATCTCAATTATTGTAATAACTATATCACTGTATAATTTTTAGAAAAGAGATAATTTGTTAGTGTAGGTGTGTCTCAGAGCTTGGAAATAGGGATTTGATTGTTAGACTGATTAAAATAGGGATCAAGTTGTCAATGTAGTTAGGATAGGATTTTATTCATAAAAGGAAAAATAATGTAATGACATAGAGATTAGATGATTGAGAATAGAGTGTGTAAGAGAGAGTTTGAGTGATAGATAGGGTTTGAGTTTGAAACAGAGGTTAGACGAACTATTGTAATCGATTCGAGAAGGCCAAGACTCTGTAATTTACATTTTGTTGAATAAATGATTAAGTGTGGTGTTGCATGTAAATCCTGGTGCAGAAGTTCATTCGTATATGTGTATCAACGTTCTGGACTTAATCGAGTATTTTTCTCTATTTAAACGCTTTATTCATAAATCACAGTCAATTAGTGTTAAGGATTAATTTGAGCTTAAGTACTAAAAACCTTTCCTTAAGCGCTTTTCCTTAAAGTATGAATTAAAGCACGTGGGTTGTATTTGATAAGTGGGAAGTGGTATCTCGCGCACCCAAAAGGTTGTAAACGGTACTGGGAAATTTAACGCAATTACCTTTAGTGGTTGACACGTAGCACGTGAAAACCACTTTCCTCGCATGCTCTTGACCTGGTGTCTTTCGTGCAAGAATCCACGCGAGATTGTGTGACATCGATTCAATTGGATGGGTCACATCAATGGCGAAGATCGTCTAGGTAAGTTGATGAGCAGACGATGCGATATCAGTTGGATCTGGAGAAGTGATATCAATGGAACATATTGGAGCGCTCAAAAAAAGGAGATGTCAACGAGGGACCGATGGTGACTGGTCAGGTAAGCAGAACCCTTAGGGGTAAAATACACGTACAGAACCTATTTGCGTGCAGTTGATTGGCTCTAAAGCTAAACGTAAGTCAAATTATAGACTACCATGTCATTTTCGTCAACCTCCTGCTTCATCCTCTATTTTTCTTACCAAAATGTCGAATTTTACCTCTGCAACGTTGTTCTTCTCTACTTCTGCTTTCAACTTTTCCTTTCTAATCAACAAATGAACTTCTACATCTACTGCAATGTTTTGCATCTTTTCAAGAGTTGATGTGATCCTTTCTCTTAGCTGAAATTCTATTTCTAGATCAAATGCTTTTGGATAATGCAAGAGAGCTGAATTAGGAGGAGGTCTTATATTTGCTGGCATTGAATAATAAACTTGATTAAATCTGTCAGAAAATTGTTTTATTGTTTCATTTGGCTGTATTTTTAACTGATTATATTCTTCTATGATAACAAAAGGATTGACTTTGATTATCCATCTATTAAGGAAAAATTTGACAAACTATTGAAAATTTGAGATGTTTGCAATAGATAGATTCTTGAACCAACTCTTTACTCTACTTTGCAAAGAAAGAGCAAAAAGTCTAGTTCTAAAATCATCTTCATCAATCTCAGATAAGTCCATATAATTTTCAAAACCTTGAATATGTTTTTGGGCAGTGATCTTACCATTCTCTCCATCAAACTTAGGGAGATATTTGTAATAATTGTCAGGGAAATCATCGAGTATAGGAGGTAAGATGATTGGCTTATAACTCTCTAGAAATTTACATGGTACATGGATTTTAAGATCAGTCTTGATTGTTTGAGGTTTCTCAATTGGAAAATGATCATTATAAGATTCAGAAGAAAGCTACTCTAATGGATAAGGAGAATATATATTTACAATATTCAAAGGAAAATAATCAAAAATTAATCTAAGATATTCTCTAAAATACAATATACATTGAAAAAAAACTTCTTGATGAGAAAGAACATAATGTCTTGGATGTAATCCAAGTTAAAAGCCTGATCTTTCCATATGCTTCTTTCAGGTTCATTCCTCCAGTGGAGAATTGATTGTGAAATTGATTTGGAGTTGGAGTCGCCAGGTGGATGATTTTAACCTTTGTGTGTCTAATCACTATCCACCATCATAGATCATATGCGATCTTTATATAATCATTCTGAAGAAAGTGTTCCCCATTATGGTCACCACTATGTTACCACTCTAAAATTTCCCCCGAGTTGTCATGTTTCATTTAAAGAAATAATAGGGGTAACCACAAACCTACTTTTGAGATGATGATCTAGCCTTCTTAATGCTCAGAGAGGGCTCTCTCTTAATGATTTAACTTTGTTGGATTAATTGATTTTAGGCTAGTTATTTAAGCTTGGTTGATTTTTTATTTGATTTGGTGGTGGAATCACTGATTTAGATGGATAGATGGCTGTCTATTTTCCATTGGTCTATGGAGTCAACATATCAAGGAAACATAACAAAAACAAAATATAAAAGCAGTGTTATAGGGCAAGGTAGCTGAGCAATATCAGATCTCAAGGTTGGAATGGTGAAATGATTTTCAAGCGGGATCAAGGAGCAAGTAAGGATTCCTTAAAACAGATAATGAAGGAAGTGAAAGAGTTCAACCGGGATGGGAGATCAATTAAGGATTCTCAGATCCGGATATCAAAAGAAAACATAGAAATGTATAACAATAAGAGCAGAGTGTACTTAAACAATTTCTGCAATAACATTCTTGTTATACCATTCAAATTTAGAAAACATTCAAGTTTATGGAATACTTTAGAGAATAACATGGACAATTGAAATATAATTCACTGAAGTGGCTCAACACATGAATCCTGTAAAGAAATGCTTCTATTATTTGCCCTGTTTGTCAACTGAAAAAGTACAATAAATCCTCAGGTTGTAGATGAGTTCATCTATAAAAATGTTCAGAAATCCACACCTAATACTTCAAAAGAAGAAGTATTTATACAAAATTTACAAACTGTTTACAGTAATTGCTTTCTCTAACAGACAGGACATTTTTAGACTATAGATGAACTAAAAAGTTCTAACTACTGTAGATTAATAGTTCTGGTGGAATGTGTTGTACAAATGTTGTTGCTGTGGAAGTGGGAGTAGGTGGGATGTGGACCCAAATTTATGGTTGTGCTGGTAGATGAACTACCAGATGTAGCGATATCTCTCTTTTTCTTAGTAATTCACTCAACTGTTTGTTGATCCTCTGACTTGATAATCTGAGACTTCCCTCACCTGTGACTGTGTTAGGCCATTATACTACTAATGTAACCCCTTATTGTTATTAGTACAACCCACTTATTATATTGATGTACCCATGTAGTGCCCATATTGTTACTATTGTGCCCCATAGAAGCCCACTATTGTTATTATTGTGCCCTTACATTATTATTGTTATGTAGGCTCTGATTATGTTATGACCCCTTAGACTCCTATATATAGAGAAGATGTCTTTTCATTTGAATCATCCAAGAATTGTTCATTTATGTAATGTCAAGGAGGTTGCCCCCTCGAAGAGGCTGAATTCTAAGGCGTTGATCTATCTTTTCTATCTTTTCTTGAGCTGGTTTCATAACATTTGGTATCAGAGCTTTGGATTCTAGGGTTTTGCTGCTCCAAACAGGTCATCGTGGAATTCTCGCTATAACTTTTTTTCTGCGGAGTTTCAAAAGTAAAAATAAAAACCCATTTGAGAAGACATCGTACTGAATCTCGGGTCCAAATTTCAAAGCTTTTTGCCCTATATTTTCGGAGATATGAACTGAGGAAGTTGTTCCTTTTGCAGAATCCTGAATTACATTCAAAACATGTGACCTAGGGAAAATCATAATAAATTTCTCTCTGAGCATCAGACTGAAATTGCATAAGAAATTACAGAAAGAGGACGGACTATAGTTTCTTGTATATATTTTTCAGAGCCAAAGGTCAAAGCAGGGACACGTGGCACGTCGTACAAGTTCGCTCTACTGAATTAGTCTATAATCAGGTCACTGTGGGAGATTTGACATAACTCTTCATTGGAGAATCCAATTTGGGTCAAACGGGTGGCATTGGAAATAGGACATAGAGGACTACTATAGATCGTAGTTATAGAACTTAAAGATCTAAAAGTACAGAGTTACAGTCATTTTAAGATCAAGCTCCTAAAATCAAGAAAAAACAAGATGAGGAAGTTTGATGGCAAGGATCCGGTAAATTGGATACATCAGATAGAGCAATATTTTGATCTACATGGTGTACCACTGTTACAAAAGGTATGTATTGCATCTTCATATTTAGAACCAGATCATTTTTTATGGTATAAAGGGCTTTGTTCTCGTAAAAAACTTGTTACGTGGTCAATTTTCACGGAGGAAATGATAGCACATTATGAGGATACAAAGAGCAACACCTTCTTTAGAGCAACACCACAACAATTGGAAATAGTAAAAGGGCTTTGTTACATATTGGAAAGTAAAAATATGGCAACAAGGAAGTCTACCCCTCACAACTATAAAGATGGAAGTGTTGTTTCTCCTAGCCTTCCACAACTTACAAGGGTTACACCACAACAATTGGAAGAAAAAAGAGAAAAGGGCTTTGTTACAATTGTGATAGCAAATGCACTAAAAGTCATAAGTGTGCTGAGAAGAAATTCTTTTACATAGATTATGAAGACGAGGAAGAAAAGGATCAAGAAACATCAAAAGAAGAGGATATACGGCAGGACCCCACCCCAGAGAAAGAAGAAATGAATCAGACCATATCTTGTAAAGCATTGGCAAAATTACCACTGCTCAAACTATCAAGATAGAAGGACATATCAAGAAGAAAAAGGTACAAGAAGTGAAAGATCACATCAAGAAAGAAGAAATGAATCCAACCATACCTTGTAATTCATTGGTCGAAATTACCACTGCTCAAACTATCAAGATAGAAGGACATATCAAGAAGAAAAATGTTCAAGAAGTGAAAGATCACATTGAGTATCAAGAAATGAATCCGACCATATCTTGTAAAAGATTGGAAGAAATTACCACTCCCAAAACTCTAGAGATAGAAGGACATATCAAGAAGAAAAAGGTTCAAGCAGTGAAAGATCACAACAGGCATCAAAAACAAGTTCTCCAACTTTTAAAGGATAATGCCACTTCGGTGCAAAATCAAATGAAACAACAGGTAGATCAACATCATAGTGAAAAATGTTTTGATGTAGGTGATTGGGTATTTTTACTGCTACATCTCAAGCAAGCTATTTATGAGAAGGAAATGTTGGCAATACTACATGCACTTAAAAACTGGCGACCTTACCGAATGGGAAGACTCTTCAAGGATGAGGATGTGGAAGCATTGTTTTGTGCTATTTATATTATCCAACCAGATTGGGTAAATGAAGCAAGGGATGAATGGAAGAAGGATGAAGAAGTATGGCCACTT
>APFE030781743.1:383049-509019 GCA_000404065.3 Pinus taeda
AAATACCTCTTTTGAAAATGAAAAATAATGAAGGGGAGAATGAAAGGAAATTAATAAAGGGGTTTAGTGAAATGAGGGGAAATTAATGAATAAGCTTTAGTGAATTGACCTTTTCCTTTAATAATTCCTCCTGCACATGAAACATAGGATCAAGTATGATGAAGGTGCATTTCCAAAAATTCTTCTACCTACTCTTTATTTACCCTAGCATTTTCTCTTCATTCATTGGGTGCATTTGAGCTTGCTGACCCTTCATTTCTTTTTCTTTGATAAACAAACTATCCAATTCTAACCTTATAACTTCCAATGGCTCAGATTAAACTGATGAGCTCATTATTATTCTCTACCTAACTAATGACCTGACAAGATTAAACAGTTTGGCTAGATCTTTATTCTCTATCTATTAAAATGAAATTTAAAGCATGAATGAATCAAGTTTAAACTACTTGACCATCATGGATTTGTGGCATTTTTGACAAGCTGCAAACAATATTATTTTGCAAAGTAAAGTAAAAGGAGTGGCATTGGAATTTGCACACTTTCATGATCTATTCTTATCTCTTTTTTGGGGTTCATATTTTTTTTTATATCTTTTTGATCTTTTTCTTTATTTTAGTCCTTTGATTATTCTTTTAGGACTTACCCTCTTTACATTTTTTATTTTTAATATGGGAAAACATTTTGCAGAAAGAAAAAATATGTACAATATTACAAGACTAATCATAGCCAATTCAAAAATATGAATCCTATTATTATAGGACCCTAACAGCACCCCAAAGACTCCAAGATTGAAGAGCCTTCAAAGGGTGGAAGCACCATGATCTAAAGATAAACAAAGGGAAAAGAAAAAGTAGCAGACACATCACCACTGGAGAATGTCCATGTCATCAGTCACTATCAGTCCCAACCATCAAATATAGTGACATGTCAAGTCCCATCATATGATGATGTGAAGGTCATGATGTAGTATTGTAATCATTGTAAAATACAAATAAGAGGAAGTCCAAGAGTCATATGTGGAACATGAAGAGTCACATAGTCATTAATGGACACAGATTGCATAGAATTCCAAAATTTATTTATAAGTTCAAGAATTTCTTACAAGTCCAAAGGACACACTAGGAGTCCAAGAGTCAAGGGGATAATCCAAGAGTCACGAGGATATGAAAGTGTATTCTTCTTGTTATAAAAGAAAAACCATAACTCAAGAAAGGGAATTTGTGGAGGCTTAGGCTTTGGAGAGATAGTCTTGGCTTCTCTACTTGGCATAGGAGAGAAAACTATACTTTGGAGAAGCAAGAAGTGACTTAATGTTCCATTATTGGAACTAGTGTTCACCATTGTAATTGATGTACTTGGATATTTCACCTTCGAATTGAAGCCATATGAGCCAACACATTTTCATGCATGTATTAAAAATGTTTTAGGACTATTCTTGGGATGTTTATGATATATGTTGTGTTGATATGTACTGGAGAAATTGAACTATTTTTGTGGCTGTGGTACTTACCTTGCTGAATTTGTGTTGCATTTTACTTATCATTGTGTGAACTACTTCATTAACGAATCTTTTCTTGCTCTTTTGCATCTCTTCTAGGAAAATTCTATTACTTTCCTCTTAGAGACTCATTTTTGTCTCCCCTCGTGAAGGTTTCATTTTACATCCTGCAATTGGTGCTTCAAAATGTCATCTTACTTGCTTATTCAAGATTTATGTATATAATCTCTTATGTTATCTGTTGAAACCAAGATGAAACTTTGTGTTATGGTAGCCAAGCCAATACTCTGGATGGGGCTCCTACTCTAAACGACGTGAGCTATAATTGGTACTTCACATCGGGGAGACCCCTTATATGTTGGTGGTATCTAGCACCATTAACAAATCCTTACTTCTTATGATAAGTGCATCCTTCTCAAGTTAGAGATGCAAGTGTTATACCACATGACTATTGTGTGTCATTGTTGGGAAGATCAACAAGAAATAGGATGGTTTGGATCCCCGCATTGTATAGCAAGTGGTATCTCCCCCATTGATTGCACAATGGGATGGTTGTGATCCTTGCTTGGTAAGTGCTATCTCGCCTATTGCTTGATATAGGGTGGTAGCTTGATGCTCCTTTATATGAGATGACTTGGGGTGAGAGTGGCCCATGTGAACATCACCACTGGCATAGACATGAGGTGAGAGTGTCATATAGGACCCTCCTCATTGTCATTGGATTCCAGGTTGAGATGTGCTCCCTGATGTGGTTCCGGGATGAGTAGGGTTGTGTGATGATAAGTTCTCTAATGTTTCTCTGGTGGTAGCATTGGGCTCCTCACTAGAAGTGATTCCTGGTGGTAGCAATGGCTCCCTGATGGATAGATGGTGGTAGCTTGGTCTCTCCTCCGATGTCAAATTATTATTCTTTTACATTCAAGAGTATTCAACATATGAGAAGAGATACAGAGACACTCAGAGATAACAAGGCATGAGAAAATATGAGTAGATATGAACAAAGATGATATTTGATGCTTGAGACATATGTTGCAGTGAGTAATTTCTCCCTAGATGAGAGGGAGTGTTAATTTTGGAAGTTTAGAGACAAGTTCCCTCCGTTGAACAATCTTCCTCATCAAGGAAGACCACTACTAGCCCTTAGAAGATTTTAATTTGGTCAAGGAAAATATATTTTAATATGGAGGCCCAAAAGGAAATTGGACACCCTTGGATGGATATAAATACAAGTCAAGTGAATGTCATTTGGAGATCATCAATCTTTATTCTTTCTTTGTTTTGGCTTGCATAGGTCTGAGGTCAATTCCCAAAAGTTGGTTCACCCAGGTTCGAAATTGCAAGGTCTGAAGCTCGCACATGTGATTAGGGTTTTTGGTTCTCAGCCGTAGGGTTTCCAAAATATACTTTTGGTTACAACCACAAGCATGTAAGACTATGCATGTGGTTGGAATGTTTAAGCTACACAAACAACTCTCTCTTTACATAGTTGGAACCTAGGGTTTGATTTTGACTGTTGACTGTAGTTGACTGTTGACTCTGATAGTTAATGACAGTTTACCGAAGGCTAAGAAAATGTATCTTTGATTAGTATTATTGTTGGCTTCATCTTTGGGATATTTTTTTGTTGATTTTACTGGATAGTATTGTGGATACAGAATTGGATTATTGTACTCTCTCTTTGTTGAATCATTCAATGACAATCTAATAAGAATTGATTTTGAAAGGATTTTCCCCCTTGTGGGATTTTTCCCTCGTCTCCGACCAATCCTTGTGTATCTATGTGTGAATGCTCTTATTCTTTTGTTCCTTTATGTTTCACTGCATTGATGATAATATTGTTCTTTCTATTATCACCATCTCGCACTAAGACCTCTTCAGAGAAGTGAGATGAGATGTTGTTTGCAAAAAGGTGGTGAACGAGGTTTGTACCGAGCACCTTAACCTACAAAGTTTAAGTGTAACATGTAAGCATGGGGAGAGTCCAAAGAGCCAAATTCAGGTGATGAGCTAAGGTTCAAACTTTTGATTCGAGATGGGCCATTCTTTAAATACTATGACAACTAAGGGCATGGTTCCCCCCGTGATATAAACCTGCTAACATCTAAGCGCAGCTCCGACAACGAAAGTACAAGCAAGTTAGCTCCACTATAGGACCCCAACGTTGAATGGTCAACACCTGATGAAGGTCCCAGATCCATTCTGGCACCCAACAAAGTTTGCTTTCGCTCCATGTTACGCTCCGCCGTAACAAGTAGGGACTGCCTGACAGGTGGTTTCCTCTCATTCATTGTTCAACGATGTATGTATCATGTATGATGGTAAAGTGTAATTGAGTGTTGAAATGTGAAATCACTCGCTTTTTCATATGAGCTCGTCCCTTATCCTCCAACCAACAAATGTCACATGTCTTCACCTCATGCCTTCGTCTCCTGTTATCTGGGCACACATCTTTATCTCTGCATAAAATTCCTAAAGCCCTAAAGTTATCACCCAACAATGATTATTTAGCTCGGTTAAGGAGCCTCTTGCCTAGACAAGAGTGCAGGATCCCTCTGTACACTCTCCCAAAAGTCACAGACACCCTCCCATGTCACTTTTATTCCCCCACGGGCTCCTGGTAACCCAACACCCCAACCTCCTTGTTTTCTTGCTTTTGTTTTATTCAAAGGGATGAAGCACACGGCACCTATAACCCCCAATACTGATGATGTCAAAAACATCGGTGCCAATATTTTAATGGACACTGAAGCCCATATTGTTGACCCTATATGCCCCTTTTCTCTTGAAGACCTCCATTACAAGATATTCTCACACCATGTGAGAAATAAGGACCCATTTAGGGTTGTGGCTTCTAGGTTGTACTATCAAATTTCCCTTGAATTCATAACTTGGTTGGAAAATTCTTACCAAAGTGAAAAGAACCATTTTTTTCTCTTTAAGGAATGGTAATCATTGAGATAACCCCTCTTTTTATTCAGAAAGCTCTCAATTTCCCCGAATCTCACTCTATGTGTACCTTTACTAATTCAACCCTAGATGGGCATTTTACGGCACTCCTAGTGAAAGAGCTGCAAGCCTTGCTAGTGAAAATTCTTGCTCCTGAGGCTAAAACCCTACCTTCGGACATTCAACTCCCATTAACTCTTTTTATACCCATTGTTTTGTCAATCTTAGCCGCTATCGCTAGTCTTTTGGGTGGACACACCACCTTGTAATTAAGTAAGGTGGCTCTCGAGTGTTTGCATAAGATGAAGCAGCCTGGATGCCAGCCAAACATCCTAGAATACCTCTCGACCTCCATTCACTTCCAATTCATCTATCTTAGAGTCTCCTCTTACTTCTTCTACTACTCACTGTTGTTTTACTTGTTTCTCTATACCCATATTGAAGAATTCCAATGTCTTCACCTAGATGTGTGTAACCCTGATAAAGAGAGAAATTCAGTCTTTGATTGGAATGCCTCTATAAGGAAGAGGCCCAGTTTGGGCGGATATTCTCAATTGCTCTCATCCTTCGTGGCTATTGCCTACCAAATCATTCATGGAGTCCCACCCCCTGAAATCTTCCTTGAGCAAAAGGAACTCCTCCAACTCCATGAGAAAGTTTCTATTGGAGACCGGTACCTCTATGAGGACTATGCAAAGATTCGGGTTTATGGGTGCGAACTTCCTCCTTATCATTTTCTAGTGTTTCTGCCAATGAGGGTGTTTTCCCTTGAGTTCATCAGGAAAATCCTCAGCGTTGACCCGCTCCACTTCGTTCCAGCCCAGAAAGGTAACATCTTTAAAATGGGACAATCAGTAGGTCCTTTTGTGATAAACACCATGAAAGTCTTCAAAATAGTTGAGGCCATGCTCGAAGCCATGGAATTCGAGAAATGGCAAATATGGCATTACAATCCCTGAGGTCTCCTTGCTTGGAGAAGGGAAAGGATTAAAGATTCAACTTATGTGCATGATCATAAGCCCGAGGTTGAATGGAAAGCTAATTTTGATTCTTGGCCTCTTAATACATAGATAGAGACCGAGTTCCTAGTCAACACAAACAAGGCACAAAAAAGTGTTGTTGACACTTCAGGGACAATTGATATGGAAGAAGGATCGGCTCATAAAAGGGCCAAAATTCAAGGGTAGGAATAGGAAAATGAAGAGGAAGAGGAAGAACCAAACATCCAACTCTAAAAGAAAGTGTCTGAGAACCCAGATTTTCAAATTAATTTGGAAATACCTCCAATGGCCTCATCAGCATACTCGACTAAGGTAGTTATTCCAGAGTCTGAGGAAAGTCTTTATGCAATGGGAACATGTTGGTAACATGGCAGGAACATCCAAGTAAGAAAGAAGAGAGAAAAGTAGAAGTTACATCAAGAAATGGCCTAAAAAATCACCCATCGGCACACTCGGATATTAGCTACAATGGATCTAGAGAGAGAAGAGATGAAAATCAGGTTGATGCACCCATTCATCCAAATCCTCCCTTTGGGTTCCCAATTTCACAGTTTGGGTTGTCTTTGGATTTGACCAGTGTCCCTCTGGTAGACAAAGTCAAAATACACAGGCATGTGGGAGAAATGCTATACAGTGACATCAATATGAACCAGATGGCTATTGATTGGGCTCAAGTCTATATAAAAAAAATTGATGAGAATGTAAGGGTTGAGAAGGTCAAGTTTCGTGCTCTTTTTAAATAGAAGTAATATTATAAATAACTGATCATGAAAATGGGACTGGATCCTGAAGATGATGTAGGAATACTAAAGGAAACCAAGAGGGAGAATTTAGAGTTTAGTCGATAATTAAATATGCCTAGAGGTGAGCATATTCAAACCCCTGAGTTAATCCAAAGTGAAAAGGAAAAAGAGGTGGTAATGTAGGATTTGAATGAAAGCAGAGAGAGTTGTTGACTTGGAATAGACAATGGAATATTTAAAAAACTAGATCAATTCTCATGTCTATATTGTACTCATCCTTGATGATTCTAAAGACCCCATCGATCGCCTTACTAAGACATTAATAGAGATGAAACTTTCCGAAGATGAGTTGATGAAAATTCAAAGGGAGTTGGATGTAGCTAAAATCCAAGTGACCCAGAAAGATAAAAAACTCCAAGTGGCTAATGCAAACATCGATAAGCTCACAAAATATTTACATAGTGCAAGTTAAGAGATTAAGGAGTTGAAGACCAGACTAAAAGGAAATTTGGCCCTCATAGAAGCCAGGTAGGTGGTGTGGGACAAGATCATCTAGGAGGTTAATCACAATTAGGAGCAAGTAGCTATGATACATGATCAAAATAATCTCTACGATGAATATTCCCCTTCTCTCTAAAATGACAAGCAAACCAGTATTACTAACTCCAAATATGCTTAGAAGTACATTCATTTTTTGACTGAGAGAACAATCAAGGAGTTAAGGCCACTTGAAATATATGATAGAATGGAAACAATAGCTGAGATTTCTAAGGTTATCTCAAAAGAGGAAGCCAGGGCTAAGGTAGAGCAAAGTATGGCAAAGCTACAAAAAGAGGTGTCAAGCTTTGATGTCAAGTTCAATCAGCCTCTCGAGGCCAGGTTACCTAACTAGTGGGGAGTAAATAGAAAATTGCTCACACAGGAAGTGTACAACCAGAAAATGAGTGAGAATAAGATCAAGACATGTGCAACTCCCGAGAAAACTCCAGTCTTTAAAGGAACAACAATAACAAATTTCTTGGAGAAGGAATTTCACCTTCTTGAGGTGGTTAAAGGTATCTCTAAGCAAAAATTATATTATGCAAGGGTGATCAATCTTCGACTCCACTATCGACAATTCAACTCTATTCCATCTCCTCCTCCAGTCATGTTGCTACGATGTGAGAAATTTTCCAACCCTCCCATGCTTCAAATGGTTTTCCCATGGGGTTCTACAACTTCACACCAAGCATCCATGTCATCTCGTCGTCCATGAATATCATGCTTATTGCACCAATTATGGCCTTTGATTTTACTTTTTAGTTATTTGTACCTTATGTTTGTTATGTTATTAACAATACATTCTATTATGGTTAAGAGGGTTGTGCCTTTGTGCATGCTCTAATTTATATTTATGATTTTTGTAATGATGACAAATATCAAGAAGGAATATCTCTATAATGGCCTATGCTTTAGAGGCCTTTGTATATATACGTTCCCGAAAAAGGAAAATAGGTTCAAAATTCGGTGAAAGACACTCTATGTTATTTTTGAGAATGTTGTTTGCTTTTTTCAAGAGGTATATCTTAGAATATTAATGAAAATCGTGGCGATTCCTTCATTCCAGGATTATAGTATGTTTTATCTCTATTGTAACTCCATTATGTCCATGTTCTTCTTTGATTTCATGTCATGTAGCTACCAGATATGTTTTACGTGCTTTTACATATTCGTTTGAATTAAAATATTGACACAAATGCATGTATAAGTCCTCAGAAGCTAACTCTTTAATTGCACTCTGTGGATCATCACATTCATTCCTTTACTGATCCATTATGTCTTTCTTAACTCCAAAAAGTGTAGAATTCTTGATATCTTGAGCTCTACATGATGGGTTATTCTTCCTCTTTTATCTACTTGCATATATTTGCTAAAATAATTGATCTGTAAATCCTCGAGCTGCTTGTCCTTCACGATCTATCTTCAATATTTCCAGGTGTTACATGTGTATGAGAATGTACAAGAAATATATGGACTATGTCTTCTTTGATGAATGAACCAAGCAAGTGTTGTTTATGATATATGTGTGTGTGTGTGTAAAGGAAACTAAGTGTGATGTCTCCATTCTTTGAATAATTATTAGAGACACCTAAAATATAGATGTTCTAGGCACTGGTCTCGTAGAAATCAGAGGTTGCCTCTAGAATCGAGAACACTTTCTATATAATTTAATATATTGTTGAATGATGTTATGATGTTGTGGGGTGAATTCAATATGTAAATAATGAAAGGAAATTATCTAAAGCAAAGAACAATATAGCCCTAAGAAAAATTAACACTTTGTTGGTTGCTTCTTTGGAAAATGTATTGAAAGGCATCATTTGGGTAACTTGTAGCCTTTTCAGCTCAATGGACGACCCAAAGGAATTATTGTTGTCAGAATCTTCACTAATTTCCAATCAATAGAAGGAAGGAATAAGGTAATTCATCAATTTGCATAATACATATCTAAGGCTTATAATAGTTGTTTCATGTCACCATACTAGGATTAGAAATAAAAAATGATATTAAAAGTTGTACCAAAAAAGGGAACCTAAGTTATAGTGACAATATGGGATTTTAATTTAGAGCAACATATTGGGAGAGGAGTTCAAGAAAGGGTTTTGGAATATGTTATTTAATATATAATGGAATCAAGAGAATTATTTAATATCAAAAGAATAGACGTGCTATGTCATACGTTCATTGATTCAAACCTCTGTTCACATCCCATTTGAGAGAGTCTTATAAAAGTGTTGAATTCTAGGTAATACTTTATGTGAGCAACTGGTGAAAAAGCTTGTAAATTAACTACTAAGAAAATTTGGCATGTTTGCAATGTTGGAAATATATATTCTTCAAGATATTATTTTTGTCACAAAGAGCACACTTGGTTGAGGGGATTTGTAAATATTATAGCATCAATGATCTAGATTGATGAAGGAATGAAATGAAATATAGATCTAACAAAAGCACAGAGATATAATGAAACAAAACTTCAATTAATAAATAACAATTGTTGAAAATTGTTTACATACAGAAAGGAAACAAACTAGCTTGGGCGATGGTAATTTATCTATGAGAAGAGATGTGATATCTACATGCCTTTTGAACTGAGTTACAATGATTTTTTTAGGCATTTTTATCATGAAGAAACAATGGGAAACCCTAAACATCCAAAAACCTAGCCCTAGGAGAGGAAGCACCAAAAGCTTGTGGGCCTCGCTAGGGTTAGTTGGAACGTAACCTTTCTAGGGTTGTAACTTTCACATACGACCTCCATTTGGCACACATGATAGTCCTTTAGAAAGTTCTATCTAAGGAAAAAAATCAACTTCAAGTGTAGTGTTTGGTAGACATTTTCCCGTTTCCCCAGAAAACACTGTTTAGGGCCTCAAAATGGCTCTAGAAGTTCATGGCTCGAAAAACTACCAAAAATATAAAATTGTTGATATAGGAAACTGTGATGAAATTAGGAAACTTAAAAGGAAACAATGTTGGGGGCAAAAGTGGAATAGGCAGGTGGCCACCAATATCCACCTGGATTAGTCCTCCCCCCTTGGGAAGAAATGGTACCGATTGCATTGCGTGTGTCGATGAGATGGGGAAACTTCTACTAAACTCAGTCATTAGTGAGCCACTTTCCTTGGTGCAAGAGATGTCTGGCTTTGACAACCCAATATAGCTCGATCCTCTGGTGGTAAGTGTTCTTAATCTTTGTCTCCATGATTCGATTAGTTGTGGCTTGTTCAAGGCAATTTGTATTGAGCTCTGTTAGTGTCAGTTGCTTAATAATGTTTGATGTGTCCAATAATCCTGGAAAGTATGGCCGAAGGTGGTCAACATTGAATAATGGGTGTAGGCCAAGGAATGGGGGTATACTTCGCTCGAAAGCATTTCCACCCACAACCTTGGTGATGGTGTAAGACACTATCATATTGTTGATGACCTATGTCTAGCCATGTGTATGGGGATGGAATGCAGTTGACTTGGTGAGCTTGGTATCCAACAACGATCAGAGGCTCGAAAAAAATGCACTTAGGTATTTGATATCCCAATCTCTGTGCGATCCAAAAATGTACCCACACTTGATCAAAGAAGAGTTTGGCAATATCTTCTGTTGTGATACTCTTCTTGTGGGCATACAATATGGCCATCTTCAAAAATTTATCAACAACCACAAATACACAGTCATTACCATGCATAGTAGAAGGAAGGCCAGAGATATAGTCCATGGAGATGGATTCCAAGGCTGACTAAGAGTAGGAAGAAGAGTGTACATGCCTTGCTTATTAATGGTTAGCTTGGTGATGGCACAAGAAATGCAGGATCTAAAATATTTTCCAACATACTATCGAAGTTTTGACCAATAAAAATACTTATATAGTACTGCCATTATTTTCTCCAAACCAAAGTTTCCTACGACTTGACTATAGTGAGCCTCCTAAATTATCTTGGCCAACTCACTTAAAGGAACATAAAGGTGCTCCAGGTAGCATAACAATGCGTCTGGTACTTACTTGCCATCCATTAGCATCTTGTATGTGGTGGCAAATTCTAGATCATTTTTGTATAGCTACGACCATCCAGAAGTCTCGTGCCCACAAGAGTTGGGAATTGAGGTCAGTGCCACAACTGGGGGAAAACTAAGGAAATATGCAACGTTACTTGTGCTTCCCTTCTTATATTTAATGTTCAAATGGAATTTTTGTAGATATGTGGACCATTTTTTATGGCAATCATTCTGTAACTTCCCTTGTGTTTGTATAAACTGAAGAGGTCGGTGATCTATGTGGATGATCGTCTCCTTCCCCAGAATGCAATTTTCCCACTTCTGGAAAGCCTACAGAATCGAATACATCTCCTTTTTGTAGGTATATTATTTCCAAATAGTATCAGAGAGCGTGTCACTATGATAGGCCATCAGATGCCTTTGCTATGTGAGAACTACACCAATAACATAATCAAAGGCATCTGTCTCAATTTCATATGCTAATTGCAGGCCTAGTAATGTGAGTATTGAAGCAGAGAAAAGACAGTGTTTTAGCTCAATGAATTTCTTTTGTTGTGACTCAAACCAAAAAAACTTTGCTTTTGTTCTGCCCCTGGTAACTTGAATCAACGGCCAAGTGCTATGAGGGAACCCCAACACAAACCTTCGATAGAAATTAAAAAGGACCAAAAAGCTACAAATATTTGTTAGATTTGTCGGGGCTAACCAATCTCGAATGACTTGGATCTTAGTTGGTTCTACACGCACACCTTTCTCATCAATCATGTAGCCTAAATTTTGGACTTGGTTCATGCCAAAGGAGTATTTCTCCAAGTTGGCACATAGTTTGTGCTAGCACAGGGTTTGAAGGACTTGCTGAATATGTTGCAAGTGCTCTGCCCAACTATTACTAAATATGAGGATGTCATCCATATATAAGACCACAAACGAGTTGGTGAAAGGCCGCAAGATTTCATCCATTAGCCTCATAAAAGTTGCAGGGGAATTTGTCAACTTGAACGACATGAACAACCACTCAAATAGGCCCTCAGATTTGAAGGCAGTCTTCCATATATCCGTGGGTTCTATTGGAACTTGGTGATATCCATAATTCAAATAAATATCGCTAAAGTACTTGGCCCCCTTGAGCTGGTAAAAAAGGTCATCAATCCATGGGATCAGTTATTTGTTCCTGACACTGATTTTATTTAGTGCCTAATAATCAATGCAGAGTCTCCAAGTACCATATTGTTTTTGTACGAGTACAATTGGGTTCCCATAAGGTGAAGAACTTGGTTGAATGTGCCCTTTTTGCAATAATTCCTGAATCTACCACTTGATTTCCTCATTTTCTAGAAGAGAGCGACGATATATTGGCCCATTGGGCAGATGTTCCTGTACACTTCCACGACCTTATCAACTTACTTTCGGCCATGATCTTGCCCTTAATTTGAGAGTGAATTAGAAACAAAACAATTTTCTCGGTCCGGGAGATGATATTAATTCATTTCTTAGTAGAGATTAAAGAAATGACAATAGGCGGGGCTGCCTCTGGTATATTGTATAGTTTTATACCCAAAGTAATAATAAAGTATGAGGTCTAGACTCATACACAACATGACATTTCCACAAGTATGGTTGGCCTAATAAAACATCACACACTTCAAGGGGAGAAACAACACACAATACCTCATCCGTGAAGGGCTTGATGCTATAGGGAAGGTGACACTATTGGCTGACACAAAGATCTCACCCTTGGTTGAGCCACCTGATGGTGTATGGCTGCAGATGTGGTGTGGTTAACAGGACCAACCGCTTAACGACCTCTACTGATATTAGGTTCTTTTGGATCCAATTGTTGATAATGAACTGCAATGGATAACCCATCACCCACATCTATGAGTGGAAGAGACACTCCCCCTCCTCTCGATCTTCGAGTTCAATATTTCAGACCTTGGTAGTGGCAACAATGGGACTATGTTCTGCATCAATAATTTATTTCCCCTTGTTGGGTTCTAGCTCAGAGTCAAAACATGCATATGACTTTGAAGCTTTTAGCTCGATCACTAGTGATTGTTTGGCGTAACGCTCGTTTGTATTGTGGGTGGGATGCTTGTGGAACTGAAACCACTTTCCTATGTCCTTCCTCATCTTCGTGGCGCTATTATTTTCTTGTGGCTTCAATGGGTTGTCCTGGGTCACTCCACCTTAACTATGTCCTTTGTTCTGTGGTTTGGAGGTGCCTTTTCCCTACTTCAGATTCACAGATCCAAAGTCTCGCTTATTTTGTTTAAATTTCTGCTTGATCTTGACAACATATCAGTATGTTGTGCCAAGCAAGGAGATGCCCAGGAGCTCCATTTATACCTAGATGTATTTGTGCAAACAACCAAAATACTTGAGTATCAAATGCTGCTTAGAATCCTTGATACCCACATTCATGTGTAGGGTAGGAAAGGCATTCATGAACTCCGACACATCTTGGTCCCTCTCCTGCCACACTATGATCCATTTTGTGTACTTATCTTCATAGCTCCCAACAGGGTAATATTGTTCCTTGACAAAATCTCATAAATAATGCCAAGGGATTGCAGTTGAAAGTAGTGAGGATTACTCCTTGTCCCTCTGCTCACAATAAGTTTTCCACTAGTCCTTGACATGGGGGGCAACTTTGAGGAGTGCAAACATAATATTTTCCCTATCAGAAAAATTATGGACCGAAAAATATCCTTCCAATAGATTTAACAATCTATCTAGAGAATCTACGTATATATTTCCTTCAAATATAGGAATGAAAAATTTAACTTGTACCTTAAAGGGGGCGATGCATCTGAAGTGATTGTTGGATGAAGATGCTTCACTGGCTGATACCCGTCGAAGGATCTCAGAAAAATATCCATCATCTCATTCCTTTGTCGCTCGAGGGCCTCTTCAAGCAATAACTTGAAAGGAGCTCATGCTCCCTCGTCTTTCTTTTCTTCTGCCATGGGAGGCCATCAAGGTTGACGAGGCCAGTCTTGTAAGGGTTCAACTAGTTCAAGTCCCAACTCCTTATACCCCGACCTCATTGGGCACATGCACAAGAAAACAATGAAAGAGCAGACTGCTCTAATACCACTAATCTAGATTTATGAAGGAACAAAATGAAATACATATTTAACAAAATCATAGAGATACAATGAAACATAACTTCAATTAATAAATAACAATTGCTAAAAATTGTTTACATCCAAAAAGGAAACAAACTTGCTCGGGCGATGGTAGCTTATCTTTGAGAGCAGATGTGATGGCTACATGCCTTCTGAATTGAGTTACAATGGGGCTCTCAAGCCTTTTTATCATGAAGAAACAATGAGAAACCCTAAGAATCCAAAAACCTAACCCTAGGAGAAGAAGCGGTAAAAGCTTGTGGGCCCTACTCAGGTTAGTTGGAATGTCAACTTCTCGTGGTCACAACTTTGGCATACTATCTCTATTTGGCACACACGATAACCCATTAGGAAGGTATATCCGAAGACAAAAAAATTCAACTATAAATGTAGCCTTTTCACTTACATTTGCTCATTGCCCAGAAAAACGTCGTTTAGGGCCTCAAAATGGCTCCAGAAGTTCATGACGTGAAAAACTGCCAAAAATAGAAAACCACCGAAATATGAAATTGTGCTAAAATTATTAATCTTAAAGGAAACAACGTTGGGGGTCCAAGTGATATAGGTGGGTGGCCACCAATATCCACCTTGATCAATCAATGAATAAGAAGACCTCCATGAATCAAAGGCAAAGAATAATAGGCTTTTTTTAATTCAAGATACATATTATAAACATAATTTAACAGGTCTCGCATGTCTTTTACTTTTATCTAATCCAAACTTTACTAATTTTGTAATGTATGGCCAAGGTAGTAGCCATCAATAATTATTGACCAACTTGTATTTCATAAAAAAATTTCTTCTTTCCTTTCAATCTTTCAAAAGTTTAGAAAAAAGGTTTTTGCAATGAAATTTTTCACTTTATGTAAAGTAATTCTATTAATGATTATAAGATTTAAACCCTTTAATAATTTTTTGCATTTCTTCCACTCTCTAAATTGTTTTTCATAGAGAGGAAACAAATGCCTTTCTTGAATAAACTCTTAATTGAGAACTAAGCTATTTAGTCTCAAGCTTTTCCTTCGTTGAATAGTTGCATACCACAATATACAATGGGCATTGAAGGAGATGCCTACCCTTAGAATCACTTTCCCAAAGAAATTTCTTTTTACAATGGCCTCCCAATCTTGTTAGCTGTTTTTTCTAGAAAATTCCCGTTCATCTTAACAAGGAATGGGGAAGCATAAGAGTTTCGAGGTTCACATTGCTCCACATCTTGTGACCATAAGGGAATACAAATTAGAAATTTTAATTTTTATATCATAAAAGCTTTGATACCATATTAAATTTTGATCAAAATCACACAAGAATCAAATTGTAAAAAAGAAACAACAATTACATTGCTTCCAAGCTTCAAACAAATTAGAAAGAAGAGAGAAAATGAGAGACTAATTCAACTAGAGACACAAGAGACAAGAGAGAGAAAATAGGGTAAGAGACCAAAGAGTTCAACCTAAATTCATGTTATTACATCCAATTCCATAAATACATATTTATAATACTCTCTAGGAGATAAGATCAAGGCACAATAGCATTAGGATTCCTTATTGCATGCACTAAAGCAAAATGCAACTCCCCCTTAGTTTTAGTTAGCTAGCCCAAAATGGAGTTATTTAGTAAAAACGGAGTTGTTAATAATAGAGTTGACAAAGGATAAGATCAACCATAAATAACTGATAACTGAAGAAAAAATTGGCATATGCTACTCTTAAGTCAAAATACAACTAAACTCCAAAATTAGGACTGAATCTCTAGAGATAAGGAGGAAGACAAGGATAAGGAACCATGTCACTCCCTAGTCATTTCCTAATCATTACTACATGTCATCCTAGATGACAACACTCACTAAGAATATAAATGATTGTCGATAGATGTCCTCCTAAACATAGATAATGTGCATGTATTCTAACAATACAAAAGTGACACAATTTCTCAACAAGCTCTTCTAGGTTTCATCGCCCCTTTCTAATCTAACGACCCATAATATGGATCAGGAGGCATTTGTCCTAGTTTCTACATGTGGAAATTCTCATTCATCCCAAATATTTAGGTATAAAGTCTGTAGTTTTATTATTAATTCCATGTAACTCTTTAACTCCACAATGAATTGGTAACTCGGTGGAGTAATCTGGGTACGACCCAAGATCAAAACTAGCAATTGCCACTATAACAAGAATGAGTGTCTAAGCAAGAGCCTAGACTCCATGAGAGTGGGAGTAACCATGAAAATGGTGGGGAAGCCTACTCCTTATATCCCATTGGGTAAAAGAGATAAAACATCCCTATATTATTATCATCCAATATTTTTGTTTTTAAAATACATCATTAATATTTACTTAATATATAAATTTAGAAGTAGAAACATTGCTTATTTCACTAATATACCTTCTCATATATTTTTATATTCAATTCTTTTTCATCTTTAGTGTTTATATTATTTAATTATAAATCATTTTTAAACAAAAAAATAAATTAATCATTAAATCTATTCCATTATATTTTATTTTTTCAGAGAATAATAATTAATAATTTAAAATTATTTTGATCAACTGGAATAAATAAATATCTGTTTTGAATTAAAAAACCCTAGTTAAAAAGAAAAAATTAATAATTTTATTATTTAAAAATAATGTGATCACTGGAATAAATAAACATCTCTCTTTTTGATATTTAAAAAAAAAATGGTTAACTTTTAAGTATTTTAATTCTGACTGAAAATTCCATTTGTCTTTATGTATTGCTAATGCCCTTCATCATTCATTGTTTTCAGATTTTTGTATCTGAAACATGCATACAGGACAGGACAAAACCTAATTCAAGTTATTAAAGTTGAGTTAAATTTATTGTGATAAAGCAGCTTGTCAGAAGGACAAAACCTAATTCAAAACTCATTAAAAGCACTACTATATTAAAGTTGAGAGTTAAATTTATCGTTATAAAGCAACTTGTCAGAAGCACAAAACCTTGTCAGAAGCACAAAACTTGTTAAATAGGAATGAATTATTTCATTATGATTGCTTGCTCCATGGCCCTCAAGGGTTTTGTTAAATACACATTTAAGAACTGTTTTTCACCACAAATGACTATTTAGTTTCTTTTGTTTTTTTGGTTATTTTTAAACTCATAGTATATAAAATATTTTATTGCTGTCATTATACTTTTGTAAGGAAACACCTGTTGTATTTTGAATGTGAGAGTGAATAGATGCATTATTTAATGATATATAATGAATTTTACAATGATACATATCTCAGATCTCAGATTGCAGCAGCATGGTATATTGGTGGAAACAATTTAACATAATTTTTTATGAGTTGTTTTTAGTAAGATTTTTTGGAAGTTTTTTCGGTGGGATTTTCTGGTTCAATTTTTCTAAAATTTGGAAGGAATTTATTGAAATCACAAGTTTGATGGGTAACCCCTCCACAATCTAAGTGTATTAGGGGTTTTTCAAGGTGCTGAATCCATATATACAGTGAAAAAACCAGTTTAAATAACACAAATCAAGATTTCATCTCAAGTTTTTCCCACCGAAAAATCTAAAAATCTCACTAAAAACAACTTTATTTTTTACACTTTTATTGTAATTAAGATTTGAAAGTTTGAAATAAATAAATAAATAATTATCCTAATAAATTTAGATAAAATATTTTTTATTTAATAAATTAATACAATAAAAACTCATTTGACTTTTTAAGTATAAAAAATATTTAACCATGAATAAAAGTGTGGAAAACAATTTTACATATGTTAAATTTGCTAGTAATTAAATTAGAAAATTCACATATAATTTGGTTTAAGGTAATTTAAAATCACATATATTTAAAATTATAAAAAGAAGTATTTTTAAATTTAAAATCATCTTATTTGTAATAATAAATTTTGGTATTTTAAATAATAATAATAATAATAAATTTAAATCATTTTATTAAAAATTTAATAAAATTAGAGAAATAAGTTAATGTACAGAAAACAAGGTACTAAATCAATCTTGTATTAAAAATATAATTTTTGGATTAACCTCAAATTAAATTGCTATTAACCATAACTATATCATTATTACTCTTGGATAACCAAATGAAAGGGAAGACAATATTGAAATATTTTATCTCATTTTGAATCTGCTTTTTGATCTCTTCTTAATATGAAGCTTAATTTAAATGTCTCCTCTAGGTCGAAATAGCTAGATGTGCAAAGAATTGTTCAAGATTCTTTCTTACTTGTGCATCACATATTCTGAAGCTTGATAATTTGTATATAGGTATTCAACACAAAAACATAACTAAAAGACCATAACTTTGCACACACGCTAATCATCATAAAATATAAAAAGAGGGGCAAACTATTTGTTACCACTTTAAATGTGTATGTGCAAAGTTGTATTGAATCTCATGAAGTTTGGAGAATGAATAACATTAAAGGATTATCACCTAACAATGTGGTCTTTAAAATTGGTAGAATGGGGCTAGCGTTTAAGTCACACTTCTTATCAAGGTTGGGATATCCCATAGAATCATTTTACCACTCATGGGTGGACTTTCGATGTATGAATGTTGTTTCATGTAATTGGGACCATGTTCAAGTCCTATGAAAAAATGGTATAACACATACCCCACACCATAGATTCATTAGAACCATGTTTAATAGCTATGAAAATTTGGTATAACACTTACCCCACACCATAGATTCACCACTAAAGGTCAAATTGCGTAATATCTTCACTTAAGTGTG
This sequence comes from Pinus taeda, assembly GCA_000404065.3. Taxonomy (NCBI): domain Eukaryota; kingdom Viridiplantae; phylum Streptophyta; class Pinopsida; order Pinales; family Pinaceae; genus Pinus; species Pinus taeda. Next base: position 401,628 of record APFE030781743.1, read on the forward strand.
GAATGGTTTGAAAGCCATTAAGATTCAAAATCTCTTGACTAATGAAATTTTTGTATATTGAGACAGTTCCTCTTAAAATTTCATTAAAAAATGGTTTATAGTCAATTATCAACAAGCTTGTATGAAAGCAATCACGATTCCTAAGACTTAGGTTTTGATCTAGTAGTTTCACATCAATGCTAGGCAGTCCTCAGTGTGGTTATGAATATTCAATCCCTAATTCTCACAAAACACGTTTGAATATAAGAAGGTTGATTCTTGCATACTTGCTTTGAAGATCTATTTGAAAATACAATGGAAATATATAGAGACAAAGGTAAATTATCACACACAAGGATGATCGGCCAACATTCTCGGAGGAACCCTTGGTAATTATGAGTGGTGTTGGAAAGATGGGTTGGGTACATGGAAGGATGGTTGGCTTCACTCCTTTGAGAATAGATGAGGCTCCCCCACTAGTTAGCCAATGTTAGATTAATTACGATCTTTCCTGACAATTATCAAATTTGAAGGTCTATTCTTAATTTTAATTTGGAGGCATGTATATATATGGTCAACTTAAGGGTAGGGTAGGGGTGAAATTATGCAAAACATAAAACATTTATAATATCTTCCCCCTCCCCACCCTCATTCACATTCATCTCAAGAGTGTGGGGAGTTATTATGCAAAACATAAAAGATATAATGTGTCCTCCCACCCCAATATAATTCAACTAGCCGGTGGGATTAGGTGAAGATATTATGCACAACATAAAACATATTATCGCTTTTCCCACTCCCACACTATTTACTAGGGTGGGGTGGGAGGAACTATAATATGTTTTATGTTTTCCATAATGTCTTGCCCCACTCCCACCCTCACCCTCTAGTTTAATGTGAATGAGGGTGGGGTGGGAAGAAACATTATGCGAAAGATAAAACATATCATGTTTTGAATAATGTCTCTCCCCATCCCACTCTTATATTATGAGGGGAGGAGGGAGACATTATGCAAAACATATTGTATTTTGTTCTTTGTTTTACATAATTTCTCTTCCCACAATCATGTCCTTGTAATATAAATGTGGTGTGCACGGAGACATTATACAAAATATAATATGTTTTATGTTTTGCATAGTGTTTGCCCCCATCTTGACTTTTCCCCCATAAAACATAAACCACTTTAGGTTTTTCATAATGTTTCTTTCCACCCCACCCTTATTCACATTCAACTTTAGAGTTGGGGTGGGGGGAAACATGATGTGAGGGTGGGAGTGGGGAGACATTATGTAAAACATATGTTTTATGTTTTTCTTAATGTCTTGCCCCATACTTGTGTTGAGAATTCAATAGGGCAGTGAATATGTTAATTCTCTTTAACTTGATAACTGTTTGTGTTACCCTTTATCCTTATTATCTTTGTTTCTTATAATTATAGTGTGAGATACATAAAAAAACTACAAAACTATAAGAATAATGACATAGTATATAGGCTGCAAGCTAGGTCCAAAACCCCTACTCTTGAGGGGAAAACCCTTAAATCTCTTCACTTCTTATAGATCCTTCAATCAACAAATACCAAGACCTAGTAACTTAGAAAAATACCCTCCAAGATCAAGATCAACTCAGCCTCCTGCTGCAAGAACTTCGACCTCCTACTGCAGATCCAATATTTTTTTTTTCCCAACAACTATTGTTGCCTCTCTTGAAGACTTTGATCTTCTTCGCAAAACATATTCTTCCTTTCACTTTCCTTTCCTTGAGACTTAGGGCTAGAGAGACACCCCAAGTGATCTTTGCTTGACTTCTTTCCTCTCTTCCTTACAAGATCAAACCAAAGATAACCCTAACACAAAAACCCTAGCTTTGACTTGCACATGGGAGAGTGAACTAGCCCAAACACTTCAACTTCCTTCGACCTCTTCTTCGTCCTTCTTCTTCCACCTCTTACTCATCCTCTTCCCCACATAAAATGAGACATGAATGAGAAATTCTTTTGAGGACGATTTCTTCTCTTTATATAGGCCTCTTCAAGGGGTAGATGTGGCTCTTCACTTAGGTAGACTTGACAGCTTCCAGGCCGACTTGATCTTGGAGGGAATTTTGACACTTTAAAGACAATTTGTTTTTCTTTACAAGATACAATGTGCTCATTGGGGTCTTCAATAGATGACAATGACTTTTAAACCTAAGACAAACCCTAAAATCACTCAATGGGTGCTTAACCTATAAAATAAAAGAACTTGAGCATGAAACCCATGCTCCAATAATAATAATTTGTTTTCATTTTATAATTTACAAGAATACATTTCATACTTATGAAGACCAAACCTAGCTACACATTTTTCAACACTCGCTCTTAACTAGTGAGGTATTCATAAGAGGTACATGGTCATTCTCAATATGAAGAGATCTCATAAAAGGAGTCAGATTGGTAACCCATCTGTCTAGCATCATATTAACCAACATTGTCACATAGCAAGGCCTTGAATAACAACTCTATCTCTCCACAACATCATAGCACAATGCTGGCCTATTCTTTGCAAGTATGCATCCATTCTAGCATACCATGCCCTTGGTGATTTCTTGAGGCCATATAATGCTTTCTTTAATGTGCAAACATATGCCTTCCTATATTTAACTTTGAATCCCAAGGGTTTCTCTATATAGACTTCTTCATCTATTGTGCCATTCAGAAAAGTAGTCTTGACATCCATTTGGTGCATGTTCCATCCCATCAATGCTACCAAAGAGACTAATGAATGAATCATTGTATATCTTGTGGTTGGAGCAAATGTCTCTTCCTAGTCGATGCCTTCTAGTTGAGAGAAGCCCCTAGCCACAAATATTGCTTTATACTTATCTATACTTCCATCTTCTGCATGTTTGATCTTGTATATACACTTGGAAGTTACCACAAATTTGTCTTTGGGCCTAGGTATGATCTCCTAGACTCCATTCTTCATTATAGATTGATACTATTCATTCATGACATCTTTCCATCCTTGATTATTTACACCCTCTTCAAAATTGGATGCTTCTTCTTCTATTAGTTTTGTCATGTATGCAACATACCCAAAATATCTCTTGGGTTTCTTGCTTTCTCTAAATGATCCTTTCACTTCCCCATGACCTTCTACATCTAGTAGTGTATATTTCAGCCAATTAGGTATTTTCGTTGTTTCAGGGATGACCACAGGTTAAATGGGTTTACTAGGACCTTCTTCTTCATGGCATGATTCTTTTTCTTCCTTGTCAACTTCTTCTTCAAATACCAGAGGTTCTTCATCATCAAAGTTTATGGAATGTTCCTTTGATTTCTTGAAAGCTACACTTTCATCAAATATGACATCATGACTGACTTCAATGTGATGTCCTTCTTTCATGTAGATCCTATAGGCTTTCGATGAGTTGTTGTACCCAAAAAATGTTCCCTTCATGCCTGAAGGATCTAGCTTCTTTCTTTTTTCCTTTGGTATATGGATATATACATGACACCAAAGATGGCTTCTTTCCAGTGAACACTTCCTCTAGAGTTTTGTTGTCTAGGGATCTGCAGGGACTTCAATTATGAATGTAAACAAATGTCTTTGAGGCTTCTCCCCACATAAACTTAGGTAGGTCCTAATCATGCAACATTTCTTTTACAGTTTCTTCAAAGGATCTATTGTTTTGTTTTTCAACTCCAATTTCCTTGGGATGATATGGGACTATCAGTTCCCTATTAATCCAAGACTGTTTATAGAATGCTATAATATCTTTGGATGTATATTATCCTCCATTCTTAGATCTTAGTATCTTGATTCTTCTTTCTGTAAGGTTCTCTACCTCAGCTTTGAATTCTTGAAATTTTGTAAATACTTCGTCCTTGGTTTTCAATAATTAAACCTATGTATTTATTGAATGATCATCTATAAATGTGACATACTATAGATGACCTCCAAGTGATTTAGGAGCCACAAGGCCACATACATCAGAGTGATTGAGATCCAAGATTTCTTTTGACTGTGAAGCACTACTTCCAAATGGTCTCTTGGTATTCTTACTTAAATGCACATCCCTTACACACTCCTTTATGGTATTCCTTTAGATCAAGAATTCCATCTACTATGGAACTTAGAGTTAGAAGGATACTGAAATGTAGATGACAAAATCTTCTATGCCAAAGTTCACACAGGCTAATTTCAATGTGAACTAGGGCTTGGGCCACAGGAGATGTCAATATGTAGAGTCTTCCTTCTCAAATGCCAATGACTTTAGCTTGTTCTATACTTGAGTCTTTTCTCCATATAATAACCTTTCCATCAATGAAAGTTACTCTATCACCCTTATCTTTTAAACGTGAGATGGAAAGTAAGTTCTTATGCAAACCTGGAACAAATATAATGTTGTTGAGGTGAATGTTGCTTCCATTCTACAAATTTATAGAGGTCGGTCCAATACCCTTTACAGGATATCTCTTGATAAGTGGATTTTCCTTTTGATAAGGTCTTCAATCGTTTAGAATGGTCAGTCATGTGTCTTGATGCACCACTATCGTTTACCCAAATGTCTTCATCTTGGAATGTGCTAGAGAGAGCCAAGAAGAGACCTTCATCCTTTTCCTTGATTGATACCTTCTTTGATGAAAATAAGAGACTCCATGCTTCCTTGCCACCTTTCTTGAGATGGATTTCTATCTTCTTTATGAACTTCTTCACTGTAGAGGAAATCTTCATGATGCCCTTAGATAACCTTAGCTCCCATACCATGTTGGGAATTCAATAGGGCAATGAATATGTTAATTCTCTTTAACTTGATAATTGTTTGTGTTACCCTTTATTCTTATTAGCTTTGTTCTTTATTATTATAGTGTGAGATACATCAAACAACTACCAAAACAATAAGAACAGTGACATAGTATATAGGTTGCAAGCTAGGGCCAAAACATCTCCTCTTGAGGGGAAAACCCTTAAACCTCTTTACTTCTTATAGATCCTTCAATTGAAGAATACTAAGAACCTAGTGACTCAGAAAAATACCCCCCAAGATTAAGATCACCCCAATCTCCTACTACAAGAGCTTTGACCTCCTACTGCAGATCTGAAATTTTTCCTGCTCGAAAACTGCTGCTACCCCTCTTGAAGACTTTGATCTTCTTTGTAGAGCCTCTTCTTCCTTTCGATTGCCTTTCCTTGATACTGAGGGATAGAGAGACACCCTAGGTGACTTTTTCTTGACTTCTTTCCTCTCTTCCTTCTAAGATCGAACTAAAGAGAACCCTAGCGTAGAAACCCTAGCTTCGACTTGCACATGGGAGAGAGAAATAGCCCAAACACTTCGACTTCCTTCAACTTCTTCTTCATCCTTATTCTTCGAACTCTTCTTTGTCATCTTCTTTGCATAGAATGAGAGATGAGTGAGTGAGTTTTTGGAGGGCGAGTTCCTCTCTTTATATAGGCCTCTTCAAGGGGTAGATGTGGCTCTTCACTTAGGTTGACCTGATCTTGGAGGGAATTTCAACACTTTAAAGACAAAAATATTTTTTATTTACAAGATAAAATGTGCCCATTGGGGTCTTCAATATATTACAATGACTCTTAGACCTACGGCAAACCCTAGAAGCACTCAATTGGTGCTTGACCTATAAAATAAAAGAACTTGAGAATGAAACCCATGCTCCAATAATAATAATTTCTTTTCATTCTATAATTTACAAGAATACATTTCATACTTATGAAGACCAAACCTAGTTATACATTTTTCAACACCTTGTACCCTCATATTTTGTTTAATGTTTTTCTTAATATCCCCACAAACCTCATAATATTAGGGGTGAGATGGGGAGAAACATTATAAAAAAATATTGTGTTATATGTTTTAGGGTAGACATTATGTAAAGCATAAAACACAATATGTTTTGTATAGTGTCTCACCCAACCCTCATAATACGAGAGCGAGGTGATAGGAAACATTATAACAAACATATTATATTATATGTTTTCATAATGTAAAACATAAAACACAGTATGGATTTTGTTTTTTTCCACCAATCTTCATATCCTAATAATACAAGGGTGGGATTATCGAGACATTATACAAAACATATTGTGTTATATATTTTGGGGGATACATTATGTAAAACATAAAACATAATGTGTTTTTTATTTTGTCTCTGTCCACCCTAATACCCTCATAACATGATGGCACGATTATGAGAGACATTCTACAAAATATATTGGATTATATGTTTTGAGGGAGACATTATGTAAAATATAAAACCCAATTAGTTTGGTATAATGTCTCCTATACAAGCCATAATATGTTTAATGTTTCATGAGGGTGGGGTGAGGGAAGACATGATACAAAACATATAGTGAAAAGTTGAAAAAGTAGTTTTAATTTAATTAATAAGATTAAATTAGGTACACATTTCAAATAAAACGTTGATTATTTTTTAGTTAGACTCATGGGGTTTTGAACTGATGATCTTAACACAAAAAGTGTCTTAACAATACACTCCATTTCCTACTATTCTACACCTTATTGGCATAAAATATTGTTGTTCCAATTATTTAAAATGTTAAACTTTAACGAACATGAGAAATAAGTTGAAATTTCAATAGAAAGTTAATAATGAACAAACTTTTAATTTCAAATGCAACATTTTTATGGGTTATATATACATTGATAATAATCAAAATTCATAATTGTTAAGCCAATGTTTTTGGATGAATTTCAAAGTGTTAAAAATCGCAACTTAAAACTTAAAACATAATAAAAAGCCAAACACTCTTTGTAAACAATCATATAAGAGAGGATGTAATCTGTATATCCATATAATGCATGAGCACTCCATCTTATATTTATATTTTGAGCATATCCCAATCTCGTTTAACTATGGGAATCATGATCATTATAGATCTCATTAGAAAAAAATATATAGTACTAGACATTGAGGCTTTTCTTGAAGGGTGATAATTTTATCAATTACTATAGAGAAAACAGAAATAGCCTTTGTGTTATAGGCCTCTAGGAAAATGACAATCTAGCATCAATGCATCCGTTTCTTATTCTTTAGGATAATATATTTTTTATCTGGAGTTTCTCAAAATGCATATAAACATGAAACTAGAGGAAATTTCTCATTAAGACCACCAAGTATGTTATTTTTATTAAGGATATTGATTATTCACTTTATCTCTCAAACCATGAAAAAATGCATGAAAGAGTGGGATGTTAGAGCATAATCCCCAATTTCTAAGTTTGAAAATAATAAAAATTATGTTACCTTCTACTTAGGTTCCTTAAGGTTCCCACCCAACTTCAAAAATGTTGTTTCAATCATTAATGCTACAAAGGATGCGTCCCCTTGTTTTTGGGCTTGGGATGAGGTAGGGAGAGAGAAAACTATGGGGTACTTTCAAAATCTCTATAAAGTATCATTACATTGATGTCAATGTTGTTAGACACAACAAGAAGAAAACGAAAGAGCATGATAGATAAAGACGCATGGAATTTGTAAAAGGGAATGATGATTTTGGAGAAAAAAGAAGTGGGGATTTGATGATGATATAAATTGAATGAGTATAATCATAATTGTCATTGCTATAATCACAATTTTATCTTTTGTGATGTTAACAAGGTTCATTTTGTGAAAGTTCATATCCGATCTTAATCAAGACCATAACAGTTATAAATTTTCATCAAAGTTCGATAGAACTTTTAATCCTAAACATAATCATTAAATAATTTTATGCAAGAAAAAGAAGGAAAAAAATGCATTATCTTTATGATGAGTTCAACCAAACTTATACAAGATTGGTAGATTGCTGAGAGATTTACATTCAATTATTAGTTATTTGATTTGTTTCAATTATCTTATGTATTAGTGGGATAATTTTATACTAATTGGTTGAGAGACCTACCAATGTGTTGAAATAATAAGTATATTATATACCAAAACTATAATTGTGTCATAATTTTTTACATGCAAACACATAATATTATGAATGCAATAAAATAACCATCAATCAACATTCTTGATATGATTAATGAGATGGAATACACAAACATGAAAAAATACAAGACATGATCTTATTTACTTGGGCTTTCTCAATGTCTATTGTCTATTTGTTGACAGGCGGAAAAATTCCTCCTGCGACAAGGGAGTTATCCCCTGATTACTGTCCCAATTAGAACCATTTTCATTTGGTATCGAAACTCGTTGAAATCAAGTCCAAAGTTCCTATGCTACTTTATCCTAAAGAAATGATTAAAACTAAATTAAAAAAGGAAAATATATGGCATACAGACTTATTTACAATAATATATTAACAAAATTATACAAACTATTGTGTGTAAGATGGGTTTTAGTAATTCAAACAAGAATGGAAGGGGGAAATCACCTAAGTGTACTCCTTAAGAAGTTTTGCAGTTGTTTGGAATAATAATTTTCTAGACCAATACATGGATTCAATCAACCACCTAATAGGTTTGAGCTCTTGTTAAAAGAGATTCTTAATATATATATATATATATATATATATATATATATATATAATATATAATATATATATATATATATATATATATATATATATATATATATATATATATATATATATATAAATATATATATATATATTATATATAGACACACACACACACACACACACACATATATGTATACACATACACACATACACATCACTACACACACACATATATATATGTATATATAAGTTTATTTGCATGCTATAATCTAAACTACTTTAGTGTTGAAATTCAAATCTATCTCATGAATGAGAGAAAATTTGTAGGCTATTGTTTAAATATCAAAAAGGAAAAAAATCGATATAATTAAAGCTTAAAAAAAATATCTAAATACATCAATAAATCGTTAAGCTCTTCATTTCGAAAGAAAAGAAGAAAACACATTAAAATATTCAGTTTTAGAGAATGATAAATGAATGAAAACTATGTTATAAAATACCAATTATACATATAAACAAACAATAAAGGAATATGGTATTCCAAACATGGAGTATGATATCCCTTGGTTAATATTTTCCACTATAAATAAAATTGTAATTAATTTAAGGCTGAGAGAAGGGATACATATTCTAATTTTCTTGGGGAGGGAGATTGCTTGAGGGAATTGTTGTTTTAAATATCAGTCCTGGTTGGATGAGTGGTTTTAAATGGGCTAACTGGGTAATAAATCTAATTGAATAGAAGAGGACATAACCAATGTCCTTTAAGTCCCAACATCAAGCAAGTTAAAGGAAATTTGGGTTGCATTTCCCTGGGCAAGTAACTGCATGGAGCAAGGATAAAGGCAAACAATTAGTTTTTTTGGGAAGAAAAAAGAAAAAAAAATATGGGAAGACACTCTCGCATCCTCTTGCACATAGAAACATTGAAGGGATAATGCACACTGATGAACCTCTCGTGCATACACATAAGAAGTGGAGGAGAACACTGGAAAATACAAGGAGAGTAGGGGTTAGAGTTGGAAATTGTTTAGCTCTAAGGGGATCGAACCAGCTGAAGAACCCTCATAGAGGATTGATATATAAAAGGAATTATAAAGAGTAGTGAATTTCCTATAAGGCTGAAGAACCCACTTGAAGCTTGTAGATTTTGAACCTACTAGTTTGGAAAGAGTCACTCAAGTGCTTGTGAGGGATGTTGAACCACTAGGAGTTTCCTTGGGGTTGAAGGTCTAGTGCTTGACTCACTGATGAACCACTTAGAGAGGTGTTCTCTTGCCCTTCATTAGCTTATCCACTTATGAACCTTCTTTAATGTGGACTCTCTCTTCTCCTAAAAGTGAGATGAAACTCTCTGTTTTGTGGCATCCTGGTATGGATGCTAGTTATGTCTCTAAATAATGAGTGGAAACTTTTGTAGCTGGTGGATGAAGGTAGAGTGGCTTAGTGACATCTTATTTCAATTGTAATATTGGAAAATTTTCCAGTTAGTAGCACTCCACCTCAAACACTAGAATTTGGCTCGGGGGTGACAACTACAAGTAATTGTGGTTGTAGCTTGTCTATGGTTGGGTGGAGAGTTAGAGTCCCTCTCTTAGTTGTGAGATATATTATAAGATAAGTACACGCTTATAGTTTGTGCTTGTTAATATTACGTATATGACTATTTTTTATTCCATCTATTCTTTTTGTGTCAAATTACTACTATATTAATTCGTGAGGAGTGATGTCACTTGCATAAATGAGGAATGCATAATTCCCATGTTGAAATGTTATGGAATATCCACCTTCATGAACAATTTATTTCTGCAATTATCTTGAGTCTATTGGTTGTCTATGTGGTCTGCACATGAATAGGTTAACAACTTATGTTAATTAGTTGCGTTTAAGCTCAAGAGAAATAACATTTGGATGTATCTATGTATATAAAATATATGTACACACACAGACACACATACACACACACATATGTATGTATGTATATGTGTGTGCGTGTGTGTATACCTATAAGCTAAGGAGATTTCGAGCCCATGTATGTGACAGGTCATATATCAACCTGAAGTTCTAGTTTCATCAGAGCCTTTGTAGCCAAGACTTGGATTGTCATTCAAAAAAGTGTTGAGTTCGAGCCATGAGTATATCTACGCACACATGCATTAGGCGAGGGATGAGACTCAATGGCATAAGGGATCAAGAACTAAGCCATGTGGCAGAGCGAGGTCGACTGAGATTGCCACGTGGGTACCATATGGAAGGTTGGTGAGGTGGCACTAATTAAATGTCTAATCTATGGATCTCCATATCTTGGAATATGGGAGTCAGATTAGAGAAAAATTTATACCATTGGAATTGTCTCTATAAGACGAACCCAATAATATCATTCATTTTAATTTTTAAGAAATTAAAAAAAGGGTAAAAAATTTAGACCCCATTTCCATAACGTGATATTGGAGGTTGGGTCTTCATGGTAACCACCTCCTCCTAACCTTATGTAGAAATTCATTGTAGATTTAAATTGCTTATGTAATTTTCTAAACAAAAAGACTTGAATCTACTCTACTCATCAACGGATACAATTAATCGATCAAGAAATCACAAAGCATACAAGAGAAAGAATTCAATCAACACATTACACAATGATTTACTAGGGAAAGCCACAAGTAAAAACCCCTGCTATCTTTATATTGCATTAGTTAGAAAATATGAGAAGATTATAATGCTTTTCTCAAGCCCGAGCAACCTCTGCACTATCTCTATCTGTCTCACAACTTCCTAGGCAAGCCTTGGCCAATACTTAACCAATTTTCTACTTTCCCAAGTCCCGATTTCCTTGCATTGTTTCCTTGGGAATTAACCCCTATTAATTAGGGAAATCTCTCAATTGGAATTGTGCAATCCATCATAGGGATTCCTTTGGCTGCATGAACCACTTGTACAATTTGGATAATTATACAAATGATAGTACACTTCCCTTGAACTCCAATCTCAATTGGGTAACTCTCAGATCACACATGCATGAGTTATTTATGGCTAAATTATCAGTTAATTAGTTTAACACATGAAGCAACACCCCACTGTTAAACCTCCTATTATTTTCTCCATCAATTGGAACTAGTTTAACTAACTTTAACTCAGTTAAACTGAATTAATTAATTACAAATCAAAATAAACTCAACCAGGGCTCCTATAAAGTAGGAGACATTCTACATGACTCAATTTAGATCCTCAACTCAAATTAATTGAATAAACCAAGTCAAATTAACCTAGTTAACTCGTATAATTTGTCTTATGATGTGGAATTACAATTTTTCTCCTAATTTAATTCAAGGGAAAATTAAATTAGGGTTTTCTTGTTGCATTTTCAACACTCCCTCTCAACAAGAAAGGGATTACCAGATACCCCAATCCTTCCTCTATGGAACTCGAACTTTCCTCTTGACAGTGCCTTAGTCAAGATGTATGCATCTTGTTCCTCTGTAGGAATGTACTCCAACAACATAATTCTCCTTTGCACACAATCTTGTAGATGGTGATGTCGGATGTCAATATGCTTGGACTGATCATGAAAAAAAAGATTCTTAGAGAGTTTGATACAACTATGATTGTCCTAGTAAATCGCTGTAGGATCCATCTACTGACCAAACAACCCAACATGGATCTTCCTCATCTAGATAGCCTCATAATTTTCTTGACCGACAACCATGTACTTTGCTTCTGCTAAAATAAGTGTAACTATCTCTACTTCCCACTATACCAAGAAAAAGTTGTTGACCCAATACTGAAGATTCCCCCTGCTTTTCTCTTCCTGTCTAATGGACTCCTTGCCCAATCTGCATCTGTGAAGCCTTGAAGCTTCACTCCATTTGTTCGTTTGTACCAAATACCAAACTAAGTGGTGCCTCTAAGGTATCTCAACACATTTTTAGTTGCCTTCCATTAAAGTTTGGTTGGATTAACCATTGTTTCACTAAGCTAGTTAACTGAAAAACACATGTATGGTCATGTGTTCACCAAATACATAAGTGTACCCACAAGTTGTGTGTAAATAATAGCCTCCACCACTTCACCTGAAGTAGTTCTCCATGGGTTTGCTGCTATCCATGTGTAACTTCTTCAGTATCTCATTGGCATACTTGCCTTAAGAGACAAAGAGTTCCTCATCTGCTTGCCATACTTCCATACCAAGGAAATTATGCATGAGCCCCAGGTCCTTCATCTCAAATTCTCTTGCAAGATCCTCTTTGAAATATTTTACCAAATTCTCTTCACCTGTTAGAATTAAATCATCGACATATAATGTTATAATCAATAATTTACCTTCAACCACAATATGGTAAAGGTTTGCATCTGTTTCACTTTTGGTGAAGCCCAACCTAGTGAAAGAGTTGTCGATCCTAGTGTACCAAGCACAGGGTGCTTGTTTCAATCCATACAACGCTCACTTAAGTCTACACACATGTGACTCTCTATCGAAGGTCTCAAATCCTTTTGGCTACCTTATGTACACCTCTTCCTCAATCACTCTATTGGGGAAGGTTGTCTTCACATTCATTTCATGTATCTTCCATCCCATCTACACTGAAAGTGTTGGAGTAGATCTGATTGAAGAGTACCTTGATACTATAGCAAAAGTCTCCTCATAATCAATTCCCTCCACTTGAGAGAACCTCTTGGCCACAAATCTGGCCTTGTGCTTCTCAACACTTCCATATGTTGCTTGCTTCACCTTGTAGATCTGCCTAGACCCTACCATTGACTTGTCCTTTGGACTTGAGACAACTTCTCAAGCATCTCTCTTGATAACGGATTCATACTCCTATACCATGGCATCAACCCATACTGGTTGTTGCATTGCTTCCTCGAATGAGGATGGCTCAGTCTCTACACTATCGCTCATTAGAGCCATGTAGCCAATGTACCAATCTGGTGACTTGCTCTGCCTGCGCTATGATGTGGGTGCTCCCACATTCTCTCTAGCATCATTCATCAATATGTTAGGTTCTTTGGTGCTCTTCCTTCCATATCTAGATGTCTCTGCATGAGTGGGTGCTTCCACTCTCTGCCCCTCTGCATGTGGATGCTCCACATCATCCTAAGGTTCTTCCTTTGGAGCTAAAAGATCATCATCTGCATGTAACTAAATCTCCCTCTCAAGGGAATATATCATGGCCTTCTGTTCATTGAACTTCACAATTTTCATCCTGTGAGATGGTAGGTACACCTGATAATTGTGAAGTGTATCAGTGTACCCCACAAATATGCCCAACTCAGTTGTCATCTCTAAAATTTTCCTTGCATCCTTGGTAACATGAAAATAGAGTGATGAACCATATATCCTTAATTGTGACACATTTGGTTTTTTCCTTGAAAAAACTTCTTCTGGCGTACTCATCCTGAGAATCTGATGAGGACTCCTGTTCTGCACATATACCACTATGTTGCATGCTTCAACCCAAAAGTGCAATGGTAGGCCTTGATCATGTAACAACACCTATGCAACTCCCACAATACTTATGTTCTTCCTTTGAACAACCCCATTCTATTGTGGTTTATCGGGTGCTATTAACTCTCGTCAAATGCCTTTTGATGCACATAAGTTCATGAACTCATTCAACACATATTCTCCACCATTATTTCTCCTGAGAGCCTTCACTTTCCTACCTATGTCTTTCTCAACAAGTGCTTTAAATTCATAAAATTTTGAGAATGTATGGTCTTTCTTCTGCATGAAGAATATTCAACACTTACGTGATAAATCATCTACAAATATCACATAATACATATGCCTGACTGTGGAGGCTATCGAGAACAATCAACACACATAAAAATAAACTCTTTCAAGGATCTCTTGTGCTCGACTCTTCTTATCATGAAAGGTGGCTTTGTTGTACTTCCCCAATGTACACTCTTTGCATGTATCTCGCTTCTCTAGTGAACCCTTGGAATTCCTATATAAATTTGTTGTGTGATCTTCAAGGCTCCATGGTGCAAATGGCCAAATATTATGTGCCATAATTCATTGGTGTCTCGGCTTTGCACCTTCTCCGCTTTCGTTCTCAAAGAAACACAGTCTTATACATCTAATTTGCAGAGGTTCTTCACCTAAACCCTGATCCGCTTCACTTGTCCTATGGCTATGTGATGAAGGAAAGCTTTTCCTTTGCTAAATATCACATCGTAGCCACGATCTTACAACATAGCAACTAAAACTAAATTCTTCTTTACTTGGAACATACATGGCATATTTTAATGTGAGAGGTGAATCAAAATCTCTTTGAAAAGTAACAATACTGATATCGGTCTCGATATACCTTACATCATCTCCCATATCTATGTGCATTTGGAGGTCATTCTCCTGCAATTCACTGAAAAATTATTTATTTCCCATGATATGCAATGAGGCTCCACTATCCAGATACCACACACTACCCATCACAAATGTCACCATGCATGCAATGAGTGTGAAATACAACTCAAATTGTGAAGCTAGAGCTTCACCTGTCGCTCCTCTTGAGGGCTTATTGCTGACCTTCTTATGCAGACACTTCATGGCATAGTGTCGTAGCTCATGACAGTGAAAACATTTAATCTTCGACAAGTCCTTATTCTTGCCGCCCTGACTGGAGTCCCCTTTGTATTGGGATTTCTTCTCTTTCCATTTATTTTCCTTTCCATCCAAATCATATTTCTCCTCATCATCGTGCTTGGGTGAGCTTCCACCTATGGTGTTATTCCTTATCTCTTCTTGCACGAAGTTGGACCATAAACACTCCCACTTTGATAGATGCTCCCTCCCATTTAACGAATCCTGGTAGTTGTTCTAGCTCTTGGGAAGGCCTAGAAGTGATAGGATGACTAGATCATCTTCAATAATTGTAATACCAATGCTTCCAAGCTCATCCCGACATTGGGTCAACCTTATCAAGTATTGTGTCACCTTTCTCCATTTTGATCTCTCGAAGCTTGTCCTTAAGTTCCAGATTCCTTTGGTCACTGTTGTTATGAAACAAGTCTATCAAGGCTTTCCACATTACATATGGTGTATCCTTCCTGTGGATATTTGAGACAATATGATCTCAAACTCCTTCTAGTATGATCCTCCTCGCCTTTGCAACACATTTATTCCACTCAGCCAAATCTCGAACATCGGTTATTGGAGGCTTAGGAATATCATTGTCTATGAATTCCTTCAGCCTATTGTCTTCCAACACTGCCTCCATCATGTCCTTCCATGAAATATAATTCGAGCTACCCTCAAGGGCATACTCAAATCTCAATCCATAGAATGAAATCCTACTGGCTCTGAAGAATGATAATGCAAATTAAATTTCACATGCAAAGACAAACTCGTATTATTCTCTTTCAGTGCGATTTTAGCTCTGATACCATGTAGAAATTCCTTGTAGATTAAAATTGCTTACGTAATTTTCTAAAACAAAAGACTTGAATCTACTCTACTCATCAACGAAAACAATAATCGATCGAGACTTCATGAAGCATACAAGAGAAATAATTCAATAAACACATTATACAATGATTTCCTAGGGAAATCCATAGCTAAAAACCCCTGCTATCTATATATTTCATTAGTCAAAAAATATGAGAAGATTATAATGCTTTTCTCAAGCCCGATCAATATTTGCACTATCTCTATATGTCTCACAACTTCCTAGACAAGTCCATATTTTCTTGCACTATTTCCTTGGGAATTATCCCCTATTAATTACAGAAATTCCTCAATTGGAATTGCGCAATCCATCATAGGGCTTCCTTTGACTACATGCACCACCTGTACAATTTGGATGATTATACAACTAATAGTATATTTCCCTTGAACTCCAATCTCAACTAAGTAACTCTCATATCAAACACACATGAGTTATTTATGGTTGAATTATTAGTTAACTGGTTGAACACATGAATCAACACCCCACTGTTAGACCTCCTACTAGTTCCTCCATCAGTTGGAACTAGTTTAACTGACTTTAACTCAGTTAAATTGAATTAATTAATTACAACTCAAAATAAACTCAACCAGGGCTCCTATCAAGTAGGAGACACTCTACATGACTCAAGTTATACCCTCAACTCGAATTAACTGAATCAACTAAGTCAAATTAACTTAATTAACTTGTACAAGTTGTCTTATGATGTGGAATTACAAATTTTCACCTAATTTAATTCAAGGGAAAATTAAATCATATTTTTCTTGTTGCATTTTCAACACGTTAGTGGGGATTATGATTATTAGAGGGCATGTTACAAAGTTGTATTAGAGTTAGGTTCAAGGCTTGGACTGAATTGGCTCTATCGTAGAAGTAACCAAGTGAAATTTTAACATTTGTAGAAAATCTGATGGTAGGTTAACCCGATAATGCAATATAAATCAAAGCAGAATACTATAACCTACTTATATTATCAATTTGTGGAAGCTTAAAGATTGAGCTGAACATTCTAACCAGAATAAGAAGAATCAATGGCACAATACACATGAAAATACTTTGGGGAAAGCCTCAACTAAAAAACCCCACACTACTGTATTATCATACATGGTGGAAATACATAGGAATTATACAAAGTCTTAGCTCTCATAGCTAGCCATCTCTCAGTACAATCCTCACAGATGCTCACAGGAAATCTTGGCTTCCCTCCAACCTTCCACTCTACCCTCCAAGCTCCTATTTCCTTGCGCTGTTCCTTGTGGATGATTTTCTAGTTACCAAGTGGAAAACCCTTCCTTCAAAACTGCACAATCCTTAAGGATAAATCCTTGACTTCATGCATGATTTTTCTCCATGAGAAAACACATGAAACTGATAGTGCATTGTCCTTGAACATTAATCTCAACTAGGTCTTTCTCAGAATAGACATGCATGAGTTTCTAATGAGGGAATCTTTAGTTAACTGGAGTAGCACTAGTTGAGTGCATTAATGCATCAACTGACTGTTAACTCACTATTAGTTCCTCAAATAGTTTGGAACTAATTTAACTAGACTTAACTCAGTAAACTGAATTAACTAATTAAAACTCAAATATAAATCAATCTTATCTCCTTAATTTAAGGGATAACTCTTGCATGACTTCAGAAAGACTTCTAACTTGAATTTCTCCAACTAATTAATTTAAAATTAATTAATTAATTATTTCCAAGTAGCTGTTAAGACTAAATTCGATTTTAATTCACAATTTAATCAAGGACAAATTAAATTGGAATATTCTTGTTGCTATATTTCAACACTCCCTCTCAACAAGAAAGGGATTATTTGCCACCCCGATCCTGTCTCCATGGAACTCGAATTTACACTTTGACAATGTCTTTGTCAAAATGTCAGCATCTTGCTCCTCTGTCAGAATATACTGCAGCAACATGATCCTCCTCACTACACAATCTTTGAGATGATGATACCGGATGTCGATGTGCTTGGACCTATCATGAAATATTGGATCCTCAGAGAGTTTGATACAACTGTGATTATCATAATAGATCACAATTGTATCCACCCTATGATCAAACAAACCAACTAGGATTTTCTGCATCCAGATGGTCTCACATGATGCCTGACTTGCAGCCATGTATTCTACCTTGGCTGAGTTGAGTGCAACCAACCTCCGTTTCCTACTATACCAAGAAACTTCCGCTAACCCCAAGTTGAAAATCCCTCGTGATGTGCTCTTCCGATCTGATGGACTCCCTACCCAATCTGCATCAGTGAAGCCCTGTAGCTTCACTCCCTCTATCCATCTATACCATAATCCATACTAAGATGTGCCTTTGAGGTATCTTAATACATGCTTTGTCACCTTCCAAAACATCTTGGTAGGTTGAACCATCGCTTGACTCAGCTGGTTCACCGCATAACACAAATATGGTCATGTGTTCATTAAGTACATCAGTGAACCCACATGCTACCTATACAAAATAGCCTCTACCACCTCTCTTGAAGTAGCAACCTCCTTCCTCTAGTTACCTACTAGAGGAGTCTACATGGGCTTGCACTTCTCCATGTGGAATCTCCTGAGTATCTCGTTGGAATACTTGCCTTGAGACATAAACAATTCCCCATCCTTCTATGACACTTCCATGCCAAGGAAGTAATGCATGAGACCCATGTCTTTCATCTCAAATTCTCTTGCAAGGTCCTCCTTGTAAGACACGATTAACTAATCATCACCAGTCAATATGAGATCATCAACATAAAGTAGGATGATCAACAACTTACCTTTCACCATGATGTGGTACACGTTCACATCCGCTTCACTATTTGTGAAGCCCAACCCGGTGAAGTAGTTGCCTATCCTGGTGTACCAAGCACGAGGTGCTTGCTTCAACCCGTACAATAGTCTCTTGAGTCGGCACACATGCGACTTACGATCGAAGGTCTCAAAACCTTTTGGCTGCTCTATTTACACCTCTTCCTCATTCTAGCCATTGAGGAATGCAATCTTCACATCCATCTGATGGATCTTCTAACCCATCTGTGCTGATAGTGCCAACATAGATTTGATAGATGAGTACCTTGCTATAGGAGAAAAAGTCTCATCATAGTCAATCCCCTCAACCTGTGAGAAGCCACGAGAAAAAAATCTTTTCTTATGCTTCTCCACACTACCATCAACAGCTTTCTTTACCTTGTAAATCCAACGAGAACTCACAATAACTTGTTCTCAAGTCTTAGAACCATGTCCTAAACATTATTACGAACTATGGAGTCATATTCCTCCACCATAGCATCAACCCAAATCGGCTGCTGCACTGCTTCCTCAAAGGAATATGGCTCGGTCTCAACACATTCCCCAACAAAGGCCATGTATCTAATGTATCTCTCAAGTGACCTCCTCTGTCTATTCTGAGTAGATGGTGCTCCCACATTCTCTCTCGTATCCTCCAACAATTTGTCAGCTTCTCGTGTGTGCTTGCATCCATCTTTGGAAGACTCTGCTTGAGTGGATGTCTCCACTCTTGGAATCTCTGCATGCGGCTGCTCCGCATCAGTTTGAGGCTCCTCCTCCTTAGGAACAAACAATTCCTCCACAACCATTAGTTGGAGCTCCCTCTCAAGGGAAACTGGCACGACCTTCTTCTCATCAAACATGAGATCTCTGTGAACCATTGTCCTCTGAATGGAAGGCAAGTACACCCGATAGTTGTGAGGTGTATCAGTGTACCCCACAAATATCCCCAACTCTATTGTCGGCTCAGGCTTCTTCTATGCATCCTTTGTCACATGGAAATATACTGATGAGCCAAAGATCCTGAAGTGACCCATATTTGGTCTCTTACTAGAGAAAGATTCCTCTAGTTTCTTCATCCCAATTATGTGATGTGGGCTTCTATTCTACAAATAGACCATTGTGTTGCATGCCTCAGCCCACAAGTGAAGTGGTAGGCCTTGGTCAGTCAGAATTGCCCGTGTTGCTGCTACAATAGTTTTGTTCTTCCTCTCGGCCACCCCATTCTGTTGTGGGTTATGAGGTGCCATCAACTCTCATTTAATTCCTTCCACTGCATAGAAGTCCTTAAACTCTTGAAAGGCATATTCTCCACCGTTGTCACTTCTCAAGGCCTTGATCTTCTTCCATGACTCTTTCTCGACCAAAGCTTTTGAACTCACAAAACTTTATGAAAGTTTGGTCCTTCTTCTGCATGAAATAAATCCATCATTTACGAAAATAGTCATCAATGAAAATCACATAATACCTTTGCTTTGTTGTGGATTCCATCGAGAATGGTCCACATAAATCAGTATGAACTCACTCTAAGATAGCCTCTGCTCGACTGTCTCGATCATGAAAAGAAGACTTGGTGTACTTTCCCAAGGTACAACCTTTGCATGTGTCAACTTGCACAAGTTTACCTTTGGGACGTCCTGTAGATATCTGTTACATTATCTTCAAAGCCCCATGATGCAAATGGCCCAACCGCTTGTGCCACAACTCGCCAATGTCTTGGCTTTGCACCAATTTTTCTTTCGTACTCAATGTTGCACAATCATCTACCTCTAGTTTATAGAGATTCTTCACTTGAATCCCCATCCTCTTTGTCTGACCCATGGCTATGTGTCTTAGGAACACCTTTCCTTTACTGAAGACAACATCATAGCCTTTTTCCTCCAACATCACGACCGATACCAAGTTCTTCTTCAGTCTAAGCACATACATCACATTTGTCAAGGTGAGAGGAGCTCCAAGTTCCCTCTGAAAAGAAGCCGTGCCCACTCCTAAAACACTATACCTTCCATCGTCACCCATCTCTATGCGCATCTTGAGGTCTTTCTCCTCCAAGGCACTGAATACTTTTTTATCACCGGTCATGTCGAATGAGGCTCCACTGTCAAGACACTAGACACAACCCATCATCGATGACACCATGCATGCGATGAGGTTAAAGTCCATTTCAAATTGAGAGGCTAATGCCTCACCTTCCAATCCTTCCGAGGATCCCTTCTTGGAATTCTCCGATGGGAAATTAGTCACATAATGTCTCATCTTGTAACAATTAAAGCATCTTGCTTTAGACATGTCACCCTTCTTCCCTCCATGAGAAGAATTCGATTTGAAATAGGAAGCCTTCCCATTCCCTTTCCTTGCCTTACTTGCTAAGGCTAGATTTTCTTCGTCATCATTCTTGGATGAAGAACCATCTCGTGTGCTCCTCCTGATCTCCTCCTGCATAAGATCCAACCACAGTCGTTCCCAATCCGACAGTTTCTACCTTCCATTCATAGAGTCTTGGTAGCTATTCCAACTCTTTGGAAGGCCAAGGAGAGCGAGGGTCACCATATTATCATCGGTAGTAGTTATTCCCACATTACCAAGCTTATCTCTGCAGGTGGTGAGCTTGTTCAAATATGTGGAAATAGTATCACCCTTCTCCATCTTGATTCTTCGAAGCTTATCCTTGAGTGCCAATTTCCTCTCGTCGCTACTGTTCTAGTAGAGGTCCTTCAATGTCTTCCACATTGAAAATGGAATATCCTTCCCACAGAGACTCGAGACAATATGGTCTCGAACTCCCTCAAGGATGACCTGTCTCGCCTTCCCCACACACTTCTTCAACTCAGCCAACTCTTGTGCATTAATTGAAGCTGGCTTTGGGATTTCTTGATCAATGAATACCCTCAAGCCTTTGTCTTCTAATACAGCTTCCATTCTATCTTTCCATGCTATGTAATTCGAGTTACCTTCCAAGGCACACTCGAGTCTCAAGCCATAGAATGCCATTGGCCAACCTTGAAGTATGATATGAATTCGATTTGCACCTGCAACCCCGAACTTCAAACTTCGAATTCTCTTCTCAGTATATTGTTCACAACTTTGATACCATGTAGAATCTGATGGTAGGTTAACCCAATAATGCAATATAAATCAAAGAAGAATACTATAACCTACTTCTACTATCAGTTTGCGGAAGCTTAAAGATCGAGCTGAACAATATAACCAGAAGAAGAAGAATCAATGGAAAAATACACATTAAAATACTTTGGGGAAAGCCTCAGCTAAAAAACCCCACACTATTGTATTATCATACATGGTGGAAATACATAGGAATTAAACAAAGCCTTAGCTCTCACAGCTATCCAGCTCTCAGTAAAATCCTCATAGATTCTCACAGGAAATCTTGGCTTCTCTCCAGCCTTCCTCTCTGCCCTCCAAGATCCTATTTCCTTGTGTTGTTCCTTATGGATGATTTTCCTGTTACCAAGTGGAAAACCCTTCCTTCAAAACTGCGCAATCATCAAGGATAAATCCTTGACTGCATGCATGATTTTTCTCCATGAGAAAACAATAGCAATTGATAGCACACTATCTTTGAACATTAATCTCAACTGGGTCTTTCTTAGAATAGATATGCATGAGTTTTTGATGAGGGAATCTTCAGTTAATTGTAGTAGCACTAGTTGAGTGCATTAATGCATCAACTGGCTGTTAACTCACTATTAGTTCCTCAAACAGTTTGGAACTAATTTAACTGGACTTAACTCAGTAAACTGACTTAACTAATTACAACTCAAATATAACTCAATCTTATCTCCTTAATTTAAGGGATAACTCTTGCATGACTTCAAAAAGACTTCGAACTTGAATTTCTCCGACTAACTAATTTAAAATAAATTAATTAATTATTTCCGAGTAGTTGTTAAGACTAAATTCAATTTTAATTCACAATTTAATTCAAGGATAAATTAAATTGGAATATTCTTGTTGCCATATTTCAACAACACTAGATCTTGAAGATGTAGTGAGGCCTTAAAATCCTCGTGATAGTTGTTAGGAACTTGATTATTGTTGTGTATTGATTGTGTGTATGGTTTTGTGTGTGTCTATATATGATTGTGACATGGCACTAATAGTGTATTTGTTTTTATTGATACTAATGTGCTAAACAATGTGTAATGTTATAGCTAGATATGCACGAGCAGATTTCCATTGACAAGGTAAGGTGATAATATTAATTCGATATTGAGAATTGTTAGAATATAATGGTTGTGTGTGTGCATGACAACATGTAAAGTTTAAAGACCGCGTGAAAAAGAAAGGGTGGTACAATATAGAACCAACAGACCAAGGAAATAATATAAAAATGGTGTAGTATAGCTCTAGTTAATCGAAACATGGGCACAAAGAGGAAAGATCAATGGAACAATAAGGACGGGAGGACTCTCCTAATTGGATGGACACATTGAGAAGCCCGAGAGAAGAAATAAGGAGTATTAATGCCGACAATGAGAGGCTTGTCAAACCACAAGGAAAAAAATCTAAAGTTAGTGCAGTCATACTGTAAATCCTATCAGACCTGTAAAGGAAAATGCAACATGAGTTAGGGATCAACCATAGAGACAAATGAATCCCATTGGGGTAGGAAGAAAGAACCAATGGGGAAAATGAGAGAAAATGATGGGCCTTGGTATTGCAACAAGAATGTTGAAACTCCCAAGACTACAAACTTAAATTATCAACTTGGTGTCGGTACAAACTTAAGAGGTGTCAATACTATATGTGCAACATAAAATGTGTCCTCCTTTTGTTGATTTGATGCAATGAAGTGAATTTCATAAAATAAAAGCCTAAACTAATTGTAGAAATGGAAATGCTACTCTATTTGCAAGAAATAGACATGATATTTTCTCAAACGTAAATTCTAATCCTAATTGCATAAATGTAAAGGCTATACTACTTGCAAAAATATAAACATTAAGATACTTGCAAAATGTAAATGTTGTATTGAAAGGAAACCTAGTTTATGGAATGGAAATAATAATGTTTGAAATAGAAACCCTAGCTTAAGAATAAATAAATAAAAACTAATCTGAATTTCATGAAGGAAATATAATGTAATCAAGCATTGCATTCCAAAGAGTTTATATCCATTGACATAGTTCATTAAATGTGGCAATCAAGAAAATCATTATTGTGCTATCCAATTCATAAATTTGTCCACTAACCCAAATTGCAGAGGTGAATTGCAATGGAGAATAGGAAAGTATTAAGATTTATTTGGTATTACTCAATCATGGATTCAGATCTTAGGGGTCATTATTCAAGCCTAAGAGACGAAGCCCAAGATTTGGAGCAAATTTGGTCAAGTTTACACGTGTTACAAGACTGCTACTCCTCGAGATAACTTGATGAATGCCTAGGAAAATCAAATGCAAATGAGACGGACATTTTTTTTATCAAGTAGGATGTCCTAGGACTCCGTTCCAAGTGGAATCAATCAAAAATACCGTTGTTAACATGTGCTAAAAAATAGCGGAAAATTACTACTCTAAAAAGCTGAAATTCAAGAATTAGTGAGCTAGTTAACCTATCAAATGGATAACCTGATCAAGTGAAAATGCTATGGGGTAAATGTTTTTATTAACTAGAATATTTTTATGACTCAATATAAGTGGAATCAACTCAAATGAATCCCATTAACATGTTCTAAAAAATAGCAAAAAATTACTACTATTTTGCTACAAGAGACTTCCAGAAGCTTTCAATTTGTGAACTAGTAAACCAATTCAAGTAGCTCAATGATGACTATGATTTTTCAAAGTTGTTCTAAAAATGAATCATGCTTTTGAATCTATAAATAACCTGCAAAAAAAATCACTTCAATCATTTAACCAATGTAACCTACAAGAAAATAAACATAAATAGTAAATGCAGAAATAAGAGATGCATTTGAAAAAGACATTCAAAGAAAATAAAGAAATTGTACAAGAGGTCTCTTATGCTCCTGGGATGGAAAATCAAATTGATACTTAGAGTTATATGAAGGAAACCAAACTTCAAAAGCCAAAAATGGCACCAAACTTCATTTTTTGAATCAACCCAAGTACATCCTTGCTAGAAATGAAAGTGGAGTTGCTAAATAACAAGTTTTCCCCACAAGAAGACTAGGAAATACATGCCCTCAGAGGAAAATTTGAATTGGTACTTATAAAAATAGATGGGGAAGCATCCTCCTTGAAAGGAGGGAACTTTCCCCTCCAAAATCCCTTAAAAAGTGGATCTGGTTCCCAACACTAGGAATCTTCATTAAATGACAGGGAACACATTCCTATATTTTCTCAATCAGTGGAGCCATATGATTTGTCAATAATTTCATGATATTTTTTTCATTTATTATCTAGTATTATTCCATCTTGTAGTAGGGAGCAAGTCCCAACATTAGCTCATTCAAAATTTACTCAATATTCTCTCAATCATCTGCAAAAATAAATAATATTAGGCACAAATGCGCAATTATCTCTAAACCTTCCTAATGAACATATTAAAGTTAAAAATATGTCATATAATGCAAAAATAGATGTTTAATGTGCTGAAGGATGGTAATATCGGCCTTAATTTGTGTTTAATTTGGAGGCCCATCATACCCCCTACTGAAAGTGTTGCTCATCCTTTGATCTACTTAATGACCTGGCTGTGCCTCATTCATGGCTCTGGTGGCCTCCTTAACATCCCAAGCTACCTTGTAAGGAATTTTGGCACATATTCTCTTGCTACATCCTCTTCCTCTTCTTCTCCAACTTCTTCTTTTGTAGGTCTTTCCTTTTCTCCAAGTTCTAATTAGGCTAGCACTTGTGTCTTAAGAAAAGACTCCCTGTCCACATAGTTTTCCCATGATACAAGTTTTCAAAAATTTTCCACAACATATATGATAATTCACATGCTTTATGAGTCAATGGAATCTCTTCAATTGAAACCCCCCCTCCCCTCCCCCCATGATTGTAACTGTGATTTTCGAAGGTTTGGAAAACCAATACTCCCAATCTACTACAGGGGTAAAAGGGCAGTTTTATCCATACTTGTTAGAGGAAGGAAAACTTCATACTCAACTAAAAGATAATTCCATATCCTTCCTTATCTTTCTTAAATCAAAAGAAACATTCACATTCAATTTTTTATTCTCAAGGAACGAGAGGTTTTGCAAGTTTCTTGTCCACAATGGTAGAGAAAAATGTGTACTAACCCTTCTCTTAGATCTCCCCCTTCAAATCTAGGGTTTTGGTGATAAACTTGCTCAAAATTAGGCTTTTTGTAACTCTATGGTATTTCCTATAAAACATTGTCTTCTCCCATAGAAAATTTTTCCCTTCTTGTAGCAGCTTTGTTTCTCCTGTAGGAGCTCTATTTTCTGGTGAGAGGCTTATATGATGCCCCTGTTTTCCTATATTTTGAGATCTTGAGGGATCTTTAGGGGTCTCTTCTTCTTCTTTCTATTCTCCTCCTTCTTCATCTGCCTTTTCTCCTTCCTTTTCCTCTTCTTCTTCTTTCCTACCTCCAACACTCGATTTCAGTGTCTCTTCTTGTTGTTTTTTAGTATGGTTTTGTGTCTCAACAAAGGTCTCCTTTTAGTTAGAGAGGAAGAATAATTATATCCCCTGCTTCAATAAAAGTTACCTCTACTCTCACTCAGCCTTTCTTTATGTAAGAAAGTAAAATTTCCAAAGAAATTTAACTCTACAGGGGTTTGCTTCAGGATCATTCTTGTAGCAGGCATAATTTTACTCACAACTGCATGGTGAATGAGGAGAAAAGATGGAACTTACCCTTCTGGGGATGAATTATTTATGTTCATGGGGGTTTGAGGAAAATTCTTGGTGGTTTGGACTCCTTTTCGCCTCTTGATTCAATCCTATAGAACTTCCTCTAGGTTCTTGTAGCAATTCATGTATTCCTGTAGCAATGGTGTCCAGTTGTGTAGCACCTACAAACTAAGCCTATAGATCTTCTGTAGAAACCTAGGGGACCCCTTGTCATTGTTAGATTGACTCTCGATATCTTAATGTGCCTCTCTAATTGTTTGTGAAATGAGCATTGATACAATTGAAGTTGAGCCTTGTTCTTTTATTTCCTTTTGTGGTTGTGGACTTGATGCGCTTGGTGATCTAGTCCTCATTCCTCATAATTATCACTTTACCACTTTGAATTTTCCACATTGCATGAGTGTTCGAGTAAAATATAGTCTTATTAGTTGAGGGTGGCCAATTTTACTCGCCACCTTCAACCTATAAAACCTTCTCTAGTGCGCATTGAAAATAATTTTTTAACCATAATATGATCAACATGAGAGGTGAAGAATAATGCATACATGTGCCTGCCTGATGTTGAGTTTCTATAGATGCATGCATCTTGATGCTAAAATAGTGGTCCATCAAGTATTCCTTGAAGGTGATCTCCCTCATTTTTTCCTCATGCACAGGTCTTTACTTGAGAAAATTTGATGATGCTCTTTGATAGGTATTTGACTGATACATTTTCTTTTTTCATGCAGGTCCCTCTAGTGCTCGATCTGCCTTTGTTGGAATGGATTGGTTTCCTCTTCAAGGATGGTGTGGCTCCATCAAAAGTCAAATATGGCCTTGTTAATTCTCAAGGATGGTCAAGTATTCACTATGAAGCTGCAACAATCCTGTGCTCCTAGTTCTGTTGGATTTGTGCAAATTGCTACACTATTGATCTCTCTCCTGTAGCAGTCACAGAGTTCCCTTAAAAACCTCATTCAAACCTTATTTTTCATCATGAAATTCATTTAGTGACTTGGAGGAATCATGGTGAGCCTAGGGATAGGAACACGAGCTTTGATGGTGGTGAAACCTTGTGAAGAAGGGGTGAAAATGGGATTTTTGCATGAACAAATATGATTTTTTAAATGGAAAATTGACTAAATGGTGTGAAGTATGGATGATGGAGGTGTGATAGACTTATTTTTCATTCCCCCAAGGAACATAGGATGTGACCCCTCTCTTTATGTTGATCACAATCCTGTAGTGAATCTAGACATTCCTATAGCATTTAAGGACAATCCTGTAGTAGACTTGTTTTATCCATATCTCTGAAATGGTAAATTGGATTTACCTAAAACAATTTGAACATGTTACCACCATCCTTATGCATCTTCCCATTAAAAATATTTTCCAATGGATGCTCAAATATCGAGAAAAATTAAAAATGGTTGTAGGTGATGGTGGCCAATTTCTTGAAAATTTTGCACTGGAATTTGCTGAAATTACTTGAGCATGTTACCATCATCCATATGCATCTCCCCATGAAATATTTCAGCTAATGGATGGAAGGTTTTCGAAATGTGGCAAAAACAATTTCTATCCTGTGTATTTTTACAGTCCAATAGTAAAACAAAAGTTTCCTATAACACTTCAGGACAACAAGGAAAATGAGTGGGAAAGGCTTGGGAATGATGAGAAATATCATGGAAATGGATGTGGGTGATGGATTGACATGACCTTTGTCCTATTGGAGAAATTGAGCGAAGGGGGAGAAAGCCCAAGTTTGACATCCCTTGACTAGATTTCCGATTAGCCTTTTCTCATGGCTAACTTGTTCTTGTTGCTTGTAGAGGTTGCAGAGCACCTGCATTCATCAAAGAGAGATACTTGGGAAAATAATATTTTTTTTTTCTCTCAGGTCTACTAACTACCTCAATGAGGTTTTCAACTAATAATCTGCCTAGGTGCCTCAGAAGAGGTTTTCACTTAGGATCTTATTTATTTTCTCTTTTTTTTTTCAACCCATTGACTGCCTCATGGAAGTTTTCAATCAATGAGCCAATATTAGGTGTCTCAAAAGAGGGTTTCACTTGAGATTTTATTCTTTTCCTCTTATTTTTCCTTTTTCCATTTTTTATTTATTTTTTCTATCTTACTTTACTTGAAAAACAAAATCTCTTTCAAGTGTAAGAATACTTCCAAGGGAGCCATGTGCATATCAAGATGATAGATGAACTCATGTGTAGGCTCAAAATATATGCTCTGACATGTACCTGAATGTGAGAGACCAACTGCTTTGACTGAGATGAGATCAAGAATTGTTGAAGAAGAGTGTGTTGCTACAACTTAGTGATTGTTTGGAACTAGATTTCAATATAGTTGTGATTCCCTTGGTTCACTCGCACATTTGGATCACTTTTTGTGTACTCTTCTACCATGAAATTCAAATATTCTTATTTTTTCTTCTTAGTCTTTTGAACGCATAAAGAATTTGATGATAATCATGACATAAATTCTTCATTCTCAAAATCCTATGGCTGCTCTCCATTAAATGTGGTCCATGATTCCTTGGTCTTCTATGTATCTTCTTCTTCCATATGGTTTTATTCAATGGAATCAAAAGAATCTATTTTGTTGCAATATACTTCTCAATCTATGTTGAATACCATTCACATCAAAAAGAGTTGTTTGGAAGTATTGTACCTCAACATTATCAGTGGGTTGAGTTACTTCGTTGTTTGGATTCAAAAATGGTGGTACAAATAGTTGAGTGGGAGTGGATATTTGAGATGGATATGGTTGGGGTTGTGGTTGTGGTGGAGGTGGATGATGGCATGGAGTTGGGTATGGAGGATATTGAGGAAAATATTGAGGATATTGTGGATTTCTCCCGTAAGGTCCTTTCCAAACTTGTTGTCAAGATTGGTTTTGGGGTTGAGATGTCCAAGGTTGCCAAGGAAAGGGTATGTTCCAATAAATTTGAGATGGATATGAATAACCTTGAAATTGTGAATTAGATTCTTACATCATACTAGGTTGACTAGGATGCCATGGTATTCTTGGAGCTACATAAGAGAACTGCTTTGGTGATTTATTTTCTCCACTGTCCTCCTTGTAAAATTCCTTATACCTAGGTAATGATGGGAAATATTTAATAGCATGTGATTCTGCAAAAAAAAATATCAACATCTTATTTTTGCTCATTTTCATTCTTAACATTTCTACTTGTTCGCTTAGATTGCGAAGAATTTTTGTTTTAACGTTATCAAGGAAATTTCCAAGTTCAACTTGACTTATTGATGAGGATGTTGATTTTCTTACTCTTGCCCTTCCTCTTGACATTCTCTTGCATGTTTCAAAAATTTCTTCAAATGATAATTGGTATACATCATCTCTACTCATGACATCAAGAATATCAATCCACACATCTCTAATTGTTCTAAGTAAGATGGTTTTTAGTGTGCAAATCCTAAATGATGTAATTTTCCCCTCTTAATGTTATACATAAATCTCTCTATTAGATCCTCAAGGCTCTCGTATTTTGTTTTCGTCATTCTAAAGATTTCTTCTTTAAGATCATGGTATTTATATTTTTCTTAAAATATATTTTGCATATCATTCCATGATCTTATTGAATTAGTCCTTAAACTCATGAACCATTTAAGAGTTCTATCCTTTAATGTTGTCGGAAATAATCTCAATTTTTGAGTGTTTAATAAATAACATAATATCTACAAATTATTTCAAATTCAAATTATGGATCCTTTGACCACACACCATGGAAGTTGGAAAGGAAATATAGAGGAATGTTGTTCATATGAGCACTAATATCAATATTTTGAATGGGAAATCCAAGAGGACCTTCTTCATTGTCATCACCTCCATCCATTTCTTCTGCCTTCTTTAGTACCTTTTCTTCATCTACTTGCAAAAGTGGATGGTGATGTGTTTCTTACTCCACCATGTGAGGAAATGGGGGGTTTGGTGTTGGAGATATATATATAATATATATATATATATATATATATATATATATATATATATTGAGTGAGGATGCTAATGTAATGTAATTTTCTGTTGTTGAAATGGAAGGTGCCTAATGCAATTTTTTTGTTTTTGTAGAAAGTAAAAGAAATGAATCAACTAGGGAATAAAACAATGCACTGCATACTTTCACACCTCCCTAAAACTGACGCCAAAAAGTGATGAGCCTTGGTATTGTAAGAAAAAAATTTCAACTACGAAGGCTACCAACTTAAATTATCAACCCAGGGTTCATACAAACTTAAGAGGTGTCGAAACTATATGTGCAACATACAATGTTTCCTTGTTTTGTTGATCTGATGCAGTGAAGTGAATGTCATAAAATCAAAGCCTAAACTAATTGTAGAAATGGAAATGTTGCTTTATTTGCAAGAAATGGAAATGATTCCTGCTCAAATGTAAATGTTCATCCTAATTGTAGAAATGTGAAGGTTATACTACTTGCAAAAATGTTAAGATTAAGCTACTTGCAAAATGTAATTGTTGGATTGAAAGGAAGCCTAGTCTATGGAATGAAAATAATAGTGCTTGAAATAGAAAACCTAGATTAAGAATAAATAAATAAAACTAATATAAATTGCATGAATGAAAGAGAATGTAATCAATCATTTCATTCCAAAGGGTTTAGATCCATTGACGGAGTTCATTAGAAGTGGAAATCAAGAAAATCATTATTGTGCTATCCAATTCATAAATCTGCCCACTAACCCAAATTGTAGAGGTGAATTGCAATGGAGAAGAGACAAGGATTAATAGATATTTGGTATTACTTAGTCATGGATTTAGAGCCTAGTGGTCATTATTCAAGCCTAAGAGACAAGAACAAGCTTTTGGAGCAAATCTAGTCAAGTTTACACATGTTACAATATTGCTACTCAAGATAACTTGCTAAATTCCCAAGAAAATCAAATGCAAGTGAGATGGGATTTTTTTTATTATCAAGTAGGATTTCCTAGGACTTCATTCCAAGTGGAATAACTCAAAAATACCTCTGTTAACATGTGCTAAAAAATAACAGAAAATTACTACACTAAAAATCGGAAATTCAAGAATTAGTGAGCTAGTTAACTTATCAAATGCCTAACATGATCAAGTGAAAATTCTATGGGGTAAATTTTGGCAATAGATTGAATGTTTTTATGAATCAATACATGTGGAATGAACTCAAAAGAATCTCGCTAACATGTTCTAAAAAAATAGCAAAGAGTTACTACTATTTTTCTACAAGGGACTTCTAGAAATTATTCTCAATTTGTGAACTAGTAAACCAATCCAAGTAGATCAATGATGAATATGAATTTTCAAAGTTGTTATAAGGATGAATCATGTTTGTGACTCTGTAAATAACCTACAAAAAAAATCACTTCAATCCTTTAACCAATGTAACCTACAACAAAAGAAGCATGAATAATAAATGTAGAAATAAGAGATGCAAGTGAAAAAGACATTCAAAGAAAATAAAGAAATTCTACAAGAGGGATTTGAGGCTCCTGGGATGGCCAAGGCCAAGGATATTAGAGTACTATGAAAGAAACCAAGCATTAGACACTAAAAATGACACCAAACTTCATTATTTGAATCAATCCAAGTACATCCCCTCTAGAAATGAAAGTGAAGTTGCTAAATAACAAGTTTTCATGCCCCTAGAGGAAAATTTGAATTGGTATTTATACAAATAGATTGAGAAGAACCCTCCTTGAAAGGAGGCAAATTTCCCCTCCAAAATCCCTTAAAAAGTGGATCTGGTTCCCAACACTAGTAATCTTCATTAAATGACAGAGAACACATTCCTAGATTTTCTTAATAAGTGGAGCTCAATAATTTGTCAATAATTTCATAATATTTTGTTCATTTATTATCCAATCTTGGTCCATCATGTAGTGGGGAAAGATTCCTTATATTATCTCATTCAAAATTTACTCAATATTCTCTCATATTATGCAAAACTAAATAATATTAGGCACAAATATACAATTATCTCTAAACCTTCATGTTGAACATATTAAAGCTAAAAACATGTCATCTAATGCAAAAATAGTGGTTTAATGTTCTGAAGGATGGTCAGATGGGCCTTAATTTGTGTCTAATTTGGAGGCCCATCAATAGATTTAGAAAGAGGCACAAACTATCCAGTGAAGGCATTGTGAAAGGAGGCATTTCATTAACCACTCCTAAAAAGAACTCAAGCGGCCATGAGAAACAATATGAGGACACTCATCTAAGGCCACCTCGTCATCACTATCATCATCATCATGGGGGAAGAAGGGGAAGAGAGTATATACTAGAGTTGTTTAAAAAGGCTAAGCCTCCTAATTTTGATGGAGAAATGAGGAAATCAGAGGATGTCGAAGCTTGACTGTTGGGAATGAAGAAGTTTTTCTGAATCCATGATTATTAAAAAAAATGAAAGCAAAGGTAGCCACTTACAAGCTAAGAGGAAAATATGACATATGAGGATCTGAAAAATGTAAAGGGCATAAGGGAAGAATAATTGCAATGGAAGGAGTTTGAGGAATATTTCAAGAGTAAATACCTATCAGAAAGATACTTTGATAACAAAGTGAAGGAGTTATATGAGCTTAGATTGGGGAAGATAAAAAATGATGAGTACACCACCAAATTCTTAGAACTTCTAAGGTATGTTCCCTACCTTAAGGAAGAGAAGGAAAATATTCATATGTATGTCAACTAGATGCCACAACCTTTCAACGAAAGAATCGAATTTGATTAACCCAAGTCACTAGAGGATGCAATATGGAAATTGAAGCACTTCTATGAGCAGTCTTGGCACAAACCTGAGTGTAAATTTGACTACAAATTCAAAGAAAATTCCAAGTTTAAAGGAAAATGACAAAAAGCAACCAAAGGAGAAAGTGTGACTCATGTTAAGAAAGATCATCAACAAAGGTTCAATGCTACCAACAAAGGTTTTTCTACCCAAGATGAAGCCAAAAGTTATGGGAAGAGTCCATATAAGTGTTATACTTATGGAGAAAATCACCTACGGAAAAAATTCCCACAACACATGCATGTTGGCCTGAGATTGTATAATGCAAAGGAGGCAAAGAAATTCATTGACATAGCTCAAAGTATAACCATAATTTACACAAAGGATAATCACCAAGATGATCATCAGGCAACAATTATAGAAATGGAAGGCATTCTTTGCGATCAAAGCATTTTAGTTTTGATTGACCCTAGTTCAAAATTTAGTTACATCAATCTCATTATTGTTGAGAAATGTGCACGAAAGAAGGAAGCCCATGACAAGTCTTGGCTAGTTCAATCAACCACAAGGATGAAAAGAAGTGTGGAGTACTGGGTGAAGGCTTTCCTAATCGAGTTAAACAAGATGCCAAGGTTGCAAATATCAATGTGCTTCCATTGGGAGCGTATAGTGTATTGTTGGGAATGGATTAGATATATGCACATCGGACCAAGGTTGATTGCTTATAGAAGAACATAAATTCCCTTGATGAAGCCAGAGTGTTGGATAAGGTTTTCATTGATGTCAATAGGGTGTCAAGCTCTAGAATTGTTGAACAAAACAATAGCTACATGGAGGAATCCCTAAGCATCATAAATGAAGCCCTAACAATATATGTTATGATGCACAAAGGTTAAAGAAGATAACATTGGGTTTGTTGTGAATATGATTTGAAGAGGGGCTTACAAATTGGTATGAATGGAAATTTTGTAAATAAGAGGCCTGAACACTTTAACAATAAGAAAAATTAACAACAAAGGATATGCCTACCTTGTCTATTGGACTATTTGTCGAATGCTACCAAAATCATCTGTTAGGAAAGGTGAGTTGATTGATGAACGTGTGGCTTGAGTGATCTAGATTTCTTCATTAGAATATTTCCATGAAGACATCTAATGTTACAGGAGTGGATTCCAAAATTTGAACAACCATTTGGCCATTGTTCAGTGACTATGAAGATGCAAATTGTTACCTATACTCCAATTGTTTCATATTCAACAAAACATGATGGAAATTTATTTCCTCTAGATGATTTTTTCAAAATCATTGGCAGCATGGCCACTGGGCATAAAGGATAGTTGTGAGAAGGAATTATTATTGCTGACAACAATGCCCAAATCAAGACCAACTTGCATTGATTCCATAGTTTTCTCTGCTTAATAAGTGATAGGAATATTAAATTTTATGCACAAGTTGGCTCAATGGTTAGGTTGGCGTTCCTCAAAGGGACATGTCTCTTCACATAGGGAAAACACATACAAATAAGAGGATGGAATGTTCAATATGGCCATCAACTTGGTTCATAAAAAGAATACAAGGCTTGTTGAATAAGAGAAACATTTTCAAATCTTATACAAAGTGAATCTTCAGACCAATTTTGAAGACAAAAATGAATTTTTTCTTTAGGATTTTCTAGTCATAATTTCTGGTGGTTCGTTTGGGATTTATGGAGAATAATGTGTGGACTATTATGGATTAGACTTTATATATCTTGTAACTAATATTTCAGAATTGTAAAAGGCATGTTACAGGTCCCTATCCTTAGTCCTTTTTTTGATGCAAGCTTCGGCTCTATGGAAAGATCTTTGCAAGCTTAGCCCTATGGGACACTATAACTCAAACCTAAAGAACTATAATTCAAACTTGTGACATACTAACTCGGACCTGTGGTAGAGGAATGTGAGATGCATGAAAAATCTTGGACCTATGACGTCTAAAACTCAGGTCTGTGGCTTATATACAATGACACTCAGACCTTTGCCTTATTTATTTAGACTAGTGGCACACAAAATTTTGGACCCTGCGGTAGCCACTAAAAAAACACCCAAAAATTTTGGGCATATCCAAAACATTTTGGGTCCCCCTTTGCTTGCTTAAGGCCATAATGATTATGATCATGTTTTGAATTAGCTAATCTCCCCATGACCCATTTTTATCAAACCTTGTCAATGCTAACATTTACACGATGCATGTTATACTTATGCATTAGATTCCAGGGGAGCATCGTATGATGATAACCTCACCCCACCTTGTTCCTCACCCTCTCCCAAATGCATTATGGTTTATAAAATTGTTGGATGGTTCAAGTACACTTGAAACCCTAAATTTTCACGATGGAAGTCTTAGCCATGTTTAACCTAATTCCAACCTCCAGGGTGCGGCCTCACAAACATTGCAAGGCACATTCTCTATAATCATATAATGTTGGGAAGCACATTGTATAATCACCAAATTCATGCATGAAAGGTTAAGTCTTCAAAATCTCTATTAATTCCATGGCATGTCACTATTCCAAAAGGGCACTAGGAGCATCTATATATTAGGCTTTTGTTTGTTTTAATTCTTCAATCATAAAATATTATCTACATGGCACAAATTGACTAATTGGTGTTGATATGTTAACATACAAGTTTTGACAAACAATGTAATGTTGCGTACATTATCATGGAAAACAAAATAGGTCAACACACATAAGTTAGTGGTGCAAGGAATTATGTTACATCATGGATGTATGTATAAAATTTTCTTAAAAGGAAACCTTAAAGAACAACAAGAATTGCATTAGGAGAGTGGCATAAGCATAGACGTTGTCAAATAAGGAACAAAAGCATCATCAACTAGTAAATACTAGTTGTCAATATGTTATAGAAAGAAATAAATTGATATTCCTCATTATATATGAATATACACATGATGTGGAGGACTGTGTGGTCAATGGACGATTAGACAATGTAATGGTACACATCAAAGAAATATGTCGTGTCAAAAGAGTCGACCTCCATGAAACGAAGCACAATGCATAAGGGAAATATTGTTGCAGAAATCGGCTCCAAGTGCAAGGGATGCATATAGTTTGCATGTGGGTACTCACAGAAAAGGAAAATAAGACAAGGAAATGAGATCCATGATGAAAAATGAATTTAGGGATTTAACGCACTCATTCAATATTTGTATCTATGCCATCACATGTGTATTACATAGCCAGACTACAAACACTGCACATGAATGATGAAAATGAAGGAATTAGTCAATGTTGACATCGCCTCATACGCAAACATGTGAAGGTAATATTTAAATCACAACTTCACTGATGAAAAACTGATTTCGTGGGCTATCACATTGGTAAAATTGGTTATGTTTGGAACTAGATACACAAATTCTGTTAGAGTGTGCCAGGTGTTATAACGAATGTATGGGGATGTAGGATTTGCAATAGGGTTTTAAAAGCATAAAAAGATTCTAACACATGTTCGATGCAGGGAGTGGTTCAATCTTTCTCAAAATTGATGTAGTAGTTTCACACTAGGATGGATCAAGGGCTATTAATGGTGAGGTAATCCAAAATCATGTAGAGGAAATGCATGTCAAACTTGCAACTGGCATGGGAACTTTTACCTTGGAAACAAAAGTGCATATATAATTGGCATTGAACCTTGAATAGGTCTCGTCAACTCCTTGACTAGCTAATCACAAACCTAGGCTTCGATGGCACTGAGAACACGAATTTATGACCAAATCACAGGTCACACTTGAAACTAGCAGCAAAGCCTTCACGATGGTTCACTGGGATGTGACTAGATTATAAGTCACAATATTGAAATGTGACCTTGCTCCAATAATTTCACCCTCCATAAGTTGCAGTTTAAAATGTGATATCCACAAGTCACATATTCCATTCGAGACCTCTCCTCAAGTCACATCCTTCACTCGTGACGTCTCCCCTCAAGTCGCATTTGTAAACTACTACCTCTCTGCAATTCACACATTCCATTTGCAATCTCCATCAGTGGTAGTTCCCATTTGTGCTCTCCTCAAGTCACATCTCTCATTTTCAATCTCCAACAGTCTTAGTTCCCAGTTTTTCTCTCCTCAGGTCAAATATCTCACTTGTGACCCCTCTCCAAGTTGCAAAATCATTTTTTAGAGTCTTAGGAATGCAACCAGAGAATGTGACCTAGCCTACAATGTGACTATGCAACCTCTCAAGTTGCCTATCTCATCTCCAACCTATCTCCAAGTCACAAAATTGGATTTTAGAATCTCATCCATGCAACTAGAGAATGCGACCTAGCCTACAACATGACTATAAGACCTATACTCAATTCACATCTCTCATATGCGACCTCTCTCCAGGTCAGAAAATCACAATTTTGTGCTCCAACAATACAACCCAAAATGGTGATCCACACTAAAATGTGACTATGTGAACTCTTATGGAAATGGATGTGGACATTAATGTTAGGGTTGCATGAAGTTGATATAAAGAGAGAGAAGGAAAAATATGCAAGCACCAATAATATTGATTGTAAAGTCTAACATAAGATTGAATTGTCCTATTGTGGGTTCAAAAACTCCACAAAACTTGTTTCGGTACCTTGGTGACAACAACCTTAGAATGGAGAGGTATCCCAACCTGTGTGTTGGTCATTAATCATGTAGTAGATGTGATCACTGGAATATGTGAAACACTCTTGTATCCCATAGTTCATGCTCATCTTCATTCAGTTTGCACAAGGCTTTGGTCCATTTGGATTTAGGTATCATGTTTTTATGGCAACCAACGATGAGCATCAAGTTATTCAATCCTCATATTCAGATAAGAATGTGTGAATTTTGGGGGTTAGAAAGTATAGATTCAAGTAAAAGTATGTGTCATTATTGTGCAAAGAAAGGATAAATATCATATAAAAGGACATAAGAAAATAACTCTAAGAAACAAATTTGAAAAGGCTTTAAGTGGTGCATTTTTTTGCCACGTGTGGCTTCAATTTGGGTTCAAAATCAACAATTGTCATCTTGGATGTTAATTGGTAGAGTAGTTGCATATCGCATGGGATTATGGATGTTTGATCTTGTTGTGGTGTAAGAAATGAAAATTTTTGCCCTTGAACCAAATCATGTGGTTGTAGTAGGTATTCAAAACTCTCTTCAATCATGAATGAACTTGATGGGTTATGTCATGAGAATTATTGTCTCAAACCCTAACGATTTTGGATTGTTAATAATTGCCTCCTTTTTAGTAGTTTCATATGTATCACTTCTCTATTTTTTTCATACGTATCAACATATTTTTCACTTCAGACGACTTTTAACTTGCACAATTGAAGAGAATGAGAATTTTTCTTGCAGATGTAGACATCATAGTTGTTTGGGTTTTGCAAAAGAATTGCCATTTAATATCACTAGATGCAATTACTTGTTGGTAATATGAAAGGAGTCAAAGTTGGAAAATTGTTTGTTGATGATGTTAAATTAATCCTTAATGCACAAGAAATGACAATGGCACCACCTATGACCCCTACCAATGGTATGTATCTTACAATAGTTGAGAATGAATTCATTTGAACTACTAGGTGGAAGATGATGGTGAGTAGTAGAAATGAACCTTTGTCTAGTGACCATGTTATAGTGATTTATGCAAAGTATTCCATGAAGCCCTCATGAATTGGTTCATTTTGTAAGTAAGTCATTATCATTGAAAGATAAGAGAATGGTTTTTTCCTTCTTAGAAGTGGTATAAGACTATGTATTGTAGGATAGTTTACTCCTAGCATTCCCATATGAAACATAACCAATTTAGAGAATCATGTTGACTAATGGGAAAAAATTGCAACCTAAGACGATTAAGCTGCTAGTATGACTAGTAGCAAGGTGCAACTTGAAATCCTTATTTCCCCACTTGTAAGGTTCCCTTTGTAGAAAAGGGAAAGAGGCATTTAAATACATGATCAAGAATAAAGATCCTGCATCAAGATGAAGATGAAGATCCCGCAACTATCTTGGGTCCACTATGAAAATTTGAACAAAGGGGAATATTGTTTTGGGATTTTCTATGAACATTTTGAATCTTAGAAAGACCCATTAGAGGAAAGTTGCATTAACAACACTGTGGCACAGGAAGGAACCATACAGGGGTCCAAATTAATGCCATTATTTTAATCAGTTGATTGTGTTTTTAGTATCATTCTTTGTAAATATGTATGAACAATGTCATTTGTTTTCTGTAGAAATAAGTCAAAAAAATGTTGACCATATAGAGAAAGTTATGGTTTTTCACAAAGGCTACACACCTAGATTTTCGACAAGATGGAAAGACAAATCCACTCAAGTTTATGGAACTAGTCAACAATACCAAGAGCACAACATGAAAGGTTGGTGGTGTTGGAAATAATACTGAGAAAGGGAGTGAATCAATATTAGCAATTTAATAATATTTCATTTCCATAAACATATTTACATACGCTACTTCTGTTAATGAAACTTGCGTGTATACGCAACTGTGTTTAGATGAACCACCGTATACCTTGCAAACTTATAATTTAGTTAATTGATCTTTAATCTTTGTATCAGAACCATAGAACTAGTAATTAGGTGGAGTAAACAGAACAGGAAATCACACACCTGAACACAAGATATAAGGTGGAAACCCAATGTGGGTGAAAACCACCTGCTGCAATCGTCTCTATCTTTCTTTAATAAGAAACTTCTTTTTACAATTTTTTTACTGGTGCAGCCTTATACTAGTACACATGCTTCTACCTGCAGAAGGCTACAACCTTCTCTCATTCTCCAACTTCTCTTGGAACGGAGCTACAACCCCCTAGATCTTGTACTAGCTGATGTGTTTACTAGGACATAGGTGCTAACCTATAGAAGGCTACAACCTTCTCTTTTCTTCCAGGGACCACATTTCATAAAGTTTCAGACTAGATCCATCAATAAAATCAATCAAACATCAAATATATCTGCATCAACCAATTTCCTTTGCACCAACCAAAATTGAATCAAACAATCACTTTTCTGAATGGTGTAACCAAAACACAGTAACAGAAACTAGAACCCATGCTAGAACCCAGAACACTGCAACAACAAATAGAAGTAGCTAAAACATATTTTATGAGGTGTATGCTACTTCAATGTGTTGAACCTATCTGCATATGCACTTTTCTCAAGACAAACTTGCATATACGGTATTTTGAAATGTTGAACCAGCGTGTATACATGCCCTTGCTATAATGAACTTGCGTATAGATCTGTAAAAGATGATATAACCTTTACAACTATTTAGACGTCAGTTATACCTAGATCATTAGATTTACAAATTACGACATGCGCCAATTATTCAGATAAAAGATCAAAACCACATAAAGATACTTCTCTTCAAGCCTTAAGATCTTGACCCATCAATAGAACTTATCCTTCTTCAAGCGCTTAGGTTCTTACTTGATTCAGATCTAGCTATGCACCATAACCCAATGACCAGTATTCTAGATCTTACTCTTCATTAGATATTCAATTCTTGAGTGCATTTGCCTAAAGATATCCTCTTCCTTTTATAGTCTTAGGCCTTACTCAATACCATGGTCCAAAACCACTTAGAATCAATAACTTGGACCAAATACCTGGGGTCAACACTCATGGCTTCTTCATTGCTACCAAAAATGATATCATCAGCATACACAACAAGTATTAGCAATTTATCATTGTCAATTTTTATATATAGATTGCTATCAGTTGATCCTTTTGAAAAACCTTTTTGATGAAGGTATTTGTCAAGATGATAATACCAGGCCCTTGGAGCTTGTTTTATACCATAGAGAGCCTTTCTGAGTCTGCATATTTGGATCATTTCCAAGGATGAACCTGTCTAGTTTCTCAATATATACTTCTTCTTCTAGGTCTCCATTAAGAAAGGTATATTTCACATCCATTTGATATACTTTGAACTTCTGAAAGCTAGAAAGAGCAAGGAACATTCTTATGGCTTCAAGTCTAGCAATAGGTGCAAAAGTTTCTTCAAATTCTATACCTTCTTGTTGAGCATACCCTTTACAAACAAGTCTGCCCTTGTTTCTAATAACTTCTCCATTTTCATTCAACTTGTTTTTGAATATCCATTTGGTTCCTATGACATTCTTATCATTAGGTCTAAGAACCAATTCCCAAGTATTATTCTTTCAATCTGCTCAATTTCTTCATTCATGGCCTTGACCCAACATTCATCTTTGCATGCTTCATTTACATTTTGCGGTTCGACAGAGGAAAACGATGCTAGATAGCTTGAAGCTTCTGTAACAGTTCTTCTTGTCTGCACACCTGCCTCTTTTTGCCCCAAAATTTGAGTCTCTGGATGATTCTTCTGAACATACCTGAATGGAGTCTTTTCTTCTACCCTTATCTGTTATTCTGGTGCCTCATTGGTTTTTTCTTCAGAATTAGTCTGATTTGATGCGGAAGGATAGTCCTCATCTTCTTCATAATCTTTGGTTTTTACCTACTTTGGATTTTTTCCTGCTTCATCAACCACAACATCAATACTTTCAACAATTTTCCCAAGTCTTTTATTATAACACTTATAACCTTTACTTCGGAAAGGGTAACCAAGGAGAATGCCTTCATCTGCTCTAGGTTCAAACTTGCCAAATTTTTCATCAGTCCTTTTGATGTAACATTTTCTTCCAAAAACTTTGAAGTATTTTATAGTAGGAGTCTTACCATACCAAAGTTCATGTGGGGTTTGAGTGTTGTTTGTCCGGACATTTGTTTCGTTGAGAATAGTGATGGCAGCAAATGCAGTTTGACCCCAGAATGTTGCAGGAGTTCCAGACTCATCTAGCATAGCACGAGCCATTTGTTGAACAGTTCTGTTCATCCTTTCTACCACTCAATTTTGCTGAGGAGTTCTTGTGGTAGAGAATTCCCTTCTTATTCCATGTTCTTCACAGAAGTCGAAGAATTCATTCGAGGTAAATTCCCCTCCTCGATCAGACCTGAGGCATTTGATTTTGCGATGTGATTTATTTTCAACCAAGGCTTTGAAGGCTTTGAACTTTTCGAAAGCTTCATATTTATGCTTCAGAATTCCTATCCAAAATATTCTGGAAAAGTCGTCAATGAACAATATAAGTATTCTTCTCCACGAGGTGATTTTTTCCTAGATGGACCACATAAATCAGTGTGAACAAGTTCAAGAGGCTTACTAGTTGATCCTTCCTTCTTAGGGAAATGTGATTTGGTTTTCTTACCAAATTGACATGATTTGCATGTTGTATTCTCTAGAATGCTGATATCAGGAAGATCACGAACAACCTGATATCTGCATGCTTTTCTTATTTGAGAGAAACTTAGATGCCCAATCTTCTGTGCCATAACCAGTGTTCATCGTTTTTGCTTAGGTAGCACTATTGTTGTCCCCCCTTGAGTATGTACAGGTTGTTTGGAGTTCTTACACCTTTGATCATTGTTTCTCCTATATCAAGCTCACGAACAACACATCTATTTGATCGAAATACTACCTCATTTCCTTGATCACGCATTTGACAATGGGTCACTTCTTGTCAACATTAGCTCATTATCCAATAAGTTGACCTAGAAACAACCCTTTATGTACTTTGAAGCTTGCATGCCTCAATGGCAAGTTTCTCACTTCCGGTGAAAGGTTTACATCAATGGCCTTTGACCGAAAGATTTTGCGTGGTGTTCGACATCGGATCATATATTCATACCACGTGAATTGTACTGTAGTACCTTGAGGGTCATTATCATTATCAATGATTCCTCTCGTGTCTGTTAACAACTTACATTATTGGCTGGTAATCAGGCGATGCCTATCCATGTTCAACTTCAGGACATCTTTTCACATGGATCGACTTGTACATCAGGTGAAGATTGAACGAGTTTGAAGACCTCAGAT
Source organism: Pinus taeda (assembly GCA_000404065.3). Classification (NCBI taxonomy): domain Eukaryota; kingdom Viridiplantae; phylum Streptophyta; class Pinopsida; order Pinales; family Pinaceae; genus Pinus; species Pinus taeda. The sequence goes on from APFE030781743.1 coordinate 444,802, forward strand.
CTAGTTTCATCCATCCAAGCTGTGATATATTCAAGAATATAAAGACGTCAAATGTACACAGAAGCTGCACAGATGATCATCCAAGCTAAGGGATGATGACTCTACATATAAAGAATCACCAGTCTGCAATTGCAAATGATTATCTATTCTATGTATAAGAAAATGAATTTATAAAGTTGAGCATGGGAATGCCCCCCTCAGCTAGATCATGGAAAATTATATTTTGATGATGTATTGTATTGTATCTTATACAAGTCACCTTCCAGGTCAAATACCTCGGATCCTCATGATAAAGTATTTCACCTGACATCAAAAGATTTATGACTTCATGATTTAGGGGGCAATTGTTATAGACATATTTGGCCACTGCAACCCTAATCTAATATGTGAATAAGCCAAGGGCTCTTTAACCCCTAAAAGTGTTGTTTCATACCCTAAAGGATCATGGTCAACTGATTACATCATTCCCCAGAAGTTCCACCTGAAAAACCACTCTGAACTAACCAAAACTGGACCATACCGACTGCTCCACTGTCAGGGTGCGATGCATACTAGCTCCTGCACTAGCCAGGTGCGATGCATATTAAAGAGGCCTTTTGTGGGGTGCAATGAGTGAGAATGGAAAAATGTTTGAGATAGTTTGCTAAGTGGAGGCTCATGGAATCTTCCAGAAACTTCTCTAATGACACTTGCCTCTCTGAATTCGCCTAGGGACGAGTAAGAGATCCAAGAAATCTCCAAGTGGAACAAAGAACAACAAGTGGAATGACACTAATAAAAAAACCCAGAGGTGACTCACATCCTTGCAAACATCTATAAATGGATCCCTCATCTGATAGATCTAGGAGTCTGGAATTTTGTAATTTGTAAGGAAGTACTGATAGTTTGTCTTTGAGAAGGAACATTGTATTGTTGGGTGATCTTGCTTTTCATGAGGTGAAGAGGGCTTTGATGCTGGGAGGATGATGCTAGATTAGATAGTTGGGTTGTAATCCTCTCTTCTATTATTAATAAAGTTCTTTGAGTTTTCCTCCATAAAATCGTGTATTTGTGAATGTTGTTATTTGTAAATGCCATTGTATGCTCATTATATTTTTGATTCTGCAATGCTTATGATATCATAGATCGAGATGTTTTGATTGTGTTGTGTTGCTTCATTTCTACAGGTATTCTCTAAGTGGGACAAGTAGGAGGAGAGTTGCAAACTCTGTCAAGGAGGAGAGAAATCAAGCAAGGAGTCAAGCGAAAGATCCAGGTTGGTCCCTTTGTTTCTCTCTTATCTATCATACATAGAGGAAACCACAAATTGCTTTGATTGTTTGTTTCTGGGATAGCTGCCAATCCTAGTGGGACTAGCAGATCGAAAAGACACTAGTTTTCTCGAAAACAGTAGTCGATCCCCACAACCTGTGAGAAACCCCGGGCAACAAACCTTGCCTTATGTTTCTCCACACTGCCATCAGCTGCCTACTTCACCTTTTAAAGCCATCTGGAACTCACCAATGACTTGCCCTGAGGCCTTGGGACAACATCCCACACACTGTTTCGAATGATAGAGTTGTAATCCTCTATCATTGCATCAACCCAGACTAGTTGGTACACTGTCTCCTCGAATGAAGAAGGTTCGGTATCTACACACTCCCAAACTAGGGCCATGCACCCAATGTACCATTCGGGCGACCTCCTCTGTCTGTGTTGAGAAGATGGTTGTCCCACATGCATCAACATGTCAGCTTCCCTTAAGCGTTTTTTCCCATCTCTGGAAGTATCAACATGAGTGGATGTCTCCACTCCCGAATCCACTGCATGCAGTTGCTTCACATCAATCTGAGGCTCCTCATCCTTAAGAACTGAAAGTTCCTCAACTGCATGCAACCAAGCTCCCTCTCAAGTGATAAGTACGTGGATATTTTCTCATCGAACTTTAGATCCCTGCGTACCACAATCCTCTGAGTGGAAGGCAGGTACACTCGATAGTTGTGGGGTGTATCTGTGTACCCCACAAGTATTCCCAACTCAATTGTTGGGTCTAGCTTCTTCCTTGCATCTTTGATCACATGATAGTAAACTAATGATCCAAATATTTGGAAGTGACTTACATCAGGTTGCTTCCGAGCATAGGCCTCCATAGGTGTCTTCATCCCCAGTATACGATGTGGGCTTCTGTTTTGCAAGTATATTGTTGTATTGCATGCCTCAACCCACAAATGTAGTGGTTGGCTTTGGTCATGCAACATTTCTCGAGCTGCTCCCACAATTGATCTGTTCTTCCTTTTGGCCACCCCATTCTGTTGTGGGCTATGGGGTGCCGTCAATTCCCGTTTAATACCTTCTGAAGCACAGAAGTCTTTAAACTGCTAGGAGACATACTCTCCACCATTGTCGCTGCACAAAGCTTTTATTTCCTTTCCTGATTTTGTCTCTGCCAAGGCTTTAAACTCACAAAACCTCAAGAAGGTCTGATCCTTATTTTGCATAAAGTAGATCCAACATCTACAGGAAAAATCATCAATAAAAACAACATAGTACCTTTGTTTAGCGGTGGAGGCTGTAGAGAAGGGCCCACAAACATTTGAGTGAACTCGCTCCAGGATTGCTCCCGCTCTACTGTCTCGATCCAGAAAGGAAGATTTTGCATACTTACCCAAGGTACAACCTTTGCATGTAGTCGTCTGCTCAAGTTTTCCCTTGGGTAATCTAGTAGAAATATGCTGCATGATCTTCAGGGATCCATGGTGCAAGTGGCCCAGTCTTCTATGGCATAGCTCGCCAACATCTTGGCTCTGCACCATCTCAGCTTTGGAACTCAGAGACGCACAATCATCTACCTCCAGCTTGTAGATATTCTTGAATCGAATCCCTATTCGCTTTGTCTGTCCTTTCCTTGACTAAAGACTACAACATAGCCTTTATCTTTTAGCATAGTGACAGACACAAGATTCTTCTTCAGACTTGGTACATACTTTACATCAGTCAGGGTAAGGGGAGCTCCATGCTCCCTCTGAAACACAATTGTACCTTCACTTGAAACATGGTACTTTCTATTATTTCCCATATCGACCCGCATCTGGAGATCCTTCTCCTCCAAGGTACTGAAAATATTCTTGTCACCTGACATGTGGAATGAAGCTCCACTGTCTAGGTACCACACACATCCCACCATAGATGAAACCATGCATGCGATAAGCAAGAAATATAGCTCAAATTGTGAGGCCAGTGCCTCATCATCAAATCCCTTTGAGGAACCCTTCTTGGATTTCTTCTGTGAACAATTCATAGCATAATGGCCCACTTCATGACAATGAAAGCATCACACTTTCGATTTGCCAATCTTCTTCCCACCATGGGAAGAACCAGATTTGGGATGGGATTCCTTCCCTTTCCCTTTCCTCACCTTACTCGCTAAGGCTAGATTTTCCTCATCATCTTGCTTCGATGAGGGTGCATCTCTGGTGCTTCTTCTTATTTCCTCCTACATCAGATCTCACCAGTTGTTTCCAATTTGGTAGTTTTTCTCTCCCATTAATTGAGTCTTGGTAGCTATGCCAACTCTTAGGGAGACATAGGAGTGCAAGATTCACCATGTCATCATTAGTGGTCATGATCCCTACACTTCCAAGCTCATCCTTGCAGGTGGTGAGCTTGTTCAAATATGTAGAGATCATGTCACCCTTTTCACACTTGATCTTACGAAGCTTGTATTTCAGTAGAAAATTCCTCTGATCGCTGTTGTTTTCATATAAATCTTTCAATTTTTTCCACATCGAAAACAGTGTCTCCTTCCCATGGAGGCTCAAGACAATGTGATCTCGAACTCCCTCCAGGAGGATTCTCCTTGCTCTAGCCACAGATTTCTTCTATTCTGCCAGTTGAGTAGCATCAGTCGGCTTGGGGAATTCTTGATCGATGAAGTCCTTTAGAATATTATCCTCTAATACTTCCTCCATGCGATCCTTCCAGGATATATAATTTGAGCTTCCATCAAGGGAATACTCGAGTATTAAACCATTGAACGCCATAGGTGAAATAGAGATGTGATAAGAACTCGATATATATATTCAGGAACCAAACTTCGAACTTCTCCTTCTTGTATACTATTCTTCACCTTGATCACCTTTGCTTTGATACCATGTAGAAATTTCCCATTGTAGATCAACAGATTATGCAATATACTAAAACAAAATACAAGATCTACTTCTACAACACTTTGCGGAAGCTTAATTGAATTGAGCAAGATCAAGAGAACACATATAATTGTGAATGAGAAATCAGTCACACATAACACAGAAGAAATAACTCGGGGAAAGCCTCAGCCTAAAACCCCAATTTTGTATTATCATACAAGTGGAAATCTTGTTCAAGTTACAAAAATAATCAACTCTCCAGCTATCCTTCTCTCTCTGCAATCAAACAATACATCTCACAGGCTGAACAAACACTGTATATGTCCTCCTCAAGCCCTCCAAGCCTCCTATTTCCTTGCACAATTTTTCTTGGGGTCCAAAGATGTCACATGTGTGAATTGGCCTCATCAAACTCACTAAACTTGAACAAGTAACTATGCAATCCTCAAGGAAATATTTCCTTCTGCATGCAAGGAATATTCACAATGGAATATTCTAGCAACTAATGGTACACTGCCCCTCCATCTGATCTCAACTGTGTCTCTATATGAACTAACATGGATGAGTTATTTATGAGAGAATCATCAGTTATCTGAACTATAGTAGTCACATGCATGCAAGCATTAACTAACTGAACTCACATTAATTTGAAAAAATTGTTTACATCAATCTAACTGGACTTGACTCAGTTAACTGAGCCAACTAATTACAACTCACTCCTATCTCTTTAACTAGTGGATAAATTCCTCAATTATTGGAGAAACTGTTTCATGTCCCCACATAGACTTCAAGTTTGACTTTCCTTAATTAATTAACTCAAGATGAATTAATTAATTAATTTACAAACTGCTACTAAGATCAAATTTGAATTTTACTTCACTATTTTAGTTTAGGGACTGACTAAAATAGGAAGGTATCCCAAAATTCTATTTATAGAATGTTGTTTTTAGCACTTCCATTTTTCCATCCATTGTTGCTAAGATCAACATTGGCTAAACTGCTATTTATAGCAGTGCTATATTTAGAAATTCTATTTTTAGCATTTCTTGTTGCCATTTTCAACATATGGGAAGATGAAATGTATGATGTGTTGAGAGCCAGTCACAACGAGCCATGTGGTGGCCATTTTGCCAATAAAAGGACTGCATACAAAGTTCTCCGTACTGGATACTATTGGCCTACACTTTTTAAAGGTGCTAAGAAGTTTGTTTTGAGTTGTGACACTTGCCAATAGATGGGGAGACCAATTGCCTCTGATGAAATTCCTCTTCAACCAAAAGTCGCTATTGAACCTTTTGAGAAGTGGGCATTGGACTTCGCAGGGCCCATCTTCCCAATGTCAAAGAAGGAAAAATATATCTTAGTGTGCACTAACTATGTCACCAAGTAGGTGGAGGCTAAGGAATTGTATGTTGGCACGTAAAAGGCAATGGTAGAATTTTTGTTCGAGGACATCTTTACGAGATCCGGTGTGCCTTGTGAGATTGTCACTGACCAAGGTACATAATTTACATCAAAGTTGGTCAAGGCACTCACGGAGCAGTATCAAATTAAGCACCGAAAATTGACTCCTTACCACCCCCAGGTTAACAAGAAAGTGGAGTCCATGAACAAAGTTTTATAATCCATCCTCACAAAAAATATTTAACTGCATCATATGGATTGGGTTGATAAGTTACCAGAGGATCACTTGGAGAAATGTGACTGGACACACACCTTATGAGTCAGTCTATGGTAAACAAGTGTTCTTTTCCATTGAGTTCCAAGTAAAAACATTCAGGACTGCCACCCAATTGGGCATGAATCTAAAAGAACCTCAAGAGCAGAGGCTGATGCAATTGAATGAACTTGACGAAATACGACAATATTCCTACCATAGAACTGTGTTGGTGTAGAATCAAAGAGCTCGATGGCACGAAAAAATTATCAAGAAGAAAGTATTTCACCCAGGTGACTGGGCCTTGCTATATAATAGTAAGTTTAAGCATTTTAAAGGTAAAATTTCTACCAGGTGGTTAGGACCGTATGTAGTAAAAGAAGTTTTTGATAACAATTCAGTTCGTATTTGTACTATCGATGATGATAAGACTTTTTTTGTAGTAAATGGTCATCAACTTAAAGTTTATCACAAATCACTTTCACGTGGTCATTTTTTGCAGGAAGTACGAAAGGACCCAGGGTTGGAGCTGATTCAGGCAAATGACTAGCCCTTTGCTGGTTCAATTGATTAATATATATATATATATATATATAAACTAGTGGGATGTTATTTTTCATATCTATAGGTGGTTCTCCCCACAGTCCATGTAGAATAAAGGAGGAATTCACCAACAACAAGTTTATTTCTTTATCCAGGCCTGGTGGATTACTGATGGAAAAGGAACCTGTGGAGTCTTCTTTGGAGGCCTTTAGACTCTCTAAACATGAAGCTCCCGAGCATTGATTGATCCAAGCTTGCAAAGTGATATGGATCAGTATTAGTCTAGGGATTCCTTAAGTGTAGAATTGTTCTTTTCCAGGCTCAAGGAAATGTTTACGAAAAGGAATCCCTTGGAGTCTACTATGGGCAACTTAGACTCTCTAAACATGAATGCCTTGAGCAAAAACTACTTTAGGCTCCCTAAAACAATAAATTGGTGGTAGTTTAGGGATCCTTTGGGTATTGAATTATTATTTCTTGGCCCAAGGGAATAACTACAGAAAATAAGCCCCTTGGAGCTCTCTTTCTAGACATTTCCAGCTCCCTAAATAAGAAATTCCCCAGGCAGTCATCATTCTAGGTCTGGTTAAGAATCCATGGAATGATAAGCAGGTTTTATTTCTGAAGGACAATAATCAACATGATATATGGTATTGAGGATTATATTTTCCTCATATGAGAATGATTCCAAATCATTACTCATCTCTACTAGCAGTTAAGGATGCTTGTTTCTACTGATTGATATGCACAAAGATTGATCCACTGGATCTGTACTTAACCTAAAAAAATAAATAAAAATCAAAGATCCTATTATTTGAACTTTATTTCCAAAATAGTGATCATAGATCATAGTTATGGCTTCAGCATGATTCTGTCAGCATTGTTTTCATTCAAATACTTGGGCGCTACATCAAAACAAGAGAATCAACATGAAATCACTAATATCTTAAGTGGCTCATGTATGCACTTTTATTTGCTTGAATTTGATTAATGAATCGTTAAAATGCATGCTGTGAAAATACACCTCTAAACCTATCCTTCATTCTAAATTCCGCTCATAATCCTATTCTATATCTCCTTAACATTTCCATCCCCAATCCCACATTGACTACATTCTGGAACGATCGGTAAGACACAAATCCACAATCACCAATGATATCCTCTCATAATTCCTACCTTGTTGTGTAATTATATCCGCCCTTGTCCTCGCTTAGTCATCACCTCATGACACCTCCCAACAATCATGAGTATGTGTGTGCCAACTCTCAGCCATGATGTTTGCACTCTACATCAGAGACATATGGGAAAATCATTGTGATGATTATCAATATCATGCTCCCAATTCATCATGATGATTAGGAAATCATTCATCCAAATTTTAAATAGAGGGGTGCTTAAGACCATGATTATAGATTCAGTAAGCAGCCGAGAAGCATAAAAGAGTTGGTAGGAGAGAAATTACAGTTGAGCGCATGTGCCGAGGAAAATGGGAGTTGATCACCACGAACCCACCTTCAGGCTAGTTCGCATGCAGTTTGGAGTATTAGCAGTGTAGTGGTGTTTTGGAAGAGAAAGGATGGATGACCTTTTTACAAAAATTCCAAGGTTACAATGATCAGGTCACCTTGGCATTTGCGCAGAGTTTTGTTGGGGAGCATGTCCAGGTGGGCAATTTAAGTTTTAGAGTCATAGAAGAGTTAGTGAGTAGAGACATCGGGCTACTAGCAGAGGGTGAATAGTTCTTTAAAGGAGGGCAACTGGACATTCCAAACTATGCCATGTTTTTAAAGCCTACCTATAGGTCTCTCAATTGGGCGAAAGGAGTGTTACAAAGTTGCATCGAGGAACGATGGGACCCGCTGCTTACAATGCTGCAATTCTTTATAACTTGTGAGGGGAGGTATGTAGTCATGTTCGTTTATCATATTTGGTTAATGAATCATTTTAAAGAAGATAAAAAATTAAACACCCCCCTTATTGAAGTTGAGTTTGCATAAAATGGCTCGAGGGGTGCAGTCTCAGAGTAGGAAACCTGAGACCACATTGTATCACCATAGCCTCATCAAAATCTTGTTGATCGCTGAGCTCCAAAAGAGGAAGAGGTCATGGGAATATTTCTTAGTTTGGGAGTTTCCTCGAAAGGAAACTCAAACAAAAGGACGACAATGAACAGTGGGACGATCACTGAAGTAGACTGACACTACGCCTATGTCTAAATATCAATCAACACCTACCTCTCCTACCCACTCCCCCATTCCTATTCATGAAACCCCCCCAGATAGCTGATAAAACTATGAAGGATAGAGAAGAAGCATTTTTTGTGGAAACCCAGGTGGGCACAAAATGAAAGGGGAAAAGAGATAGGGTTGATTTGGATCGACATTAGTCAAGCCCCATAACAAAGGACAAAGCATTAGAGCCCTAGTCGAAGCCTTCCCAAATTGCCGAGAGTGGCACACCAAAGTCAAAATGTAGGTGACCCCTTTTCCCATCAATAAACCCCTGGCTTCTTCGTCAGAGACCTATGCTTAGGGTCGATGGAAAACTTGGAGTATGGCTCAAGCCTAGCGATCCAAGGCTGAGGACACAAGCTCCGAGCGCATCCACATTTCATCATCTCATGATTTTGATGCACAACAATTTGAAGTGTTCTTTGAGAGAGTCCCCATGACGACATCCGAAGAAAATATCCTTGCATATATTGCATGGGACATAAAAACCTTATCTCTCGTCCGGCCATTAGTAAGCAGGAGTGTTACTAAGGCAAGTTGGCCTCTTTCTTCGCCAAGAGGACATAGCGGAAAATCACTTGAGGGAAGTGCATCTTAGCAGTCGACGACACCTACCAGGGCTCCCACTTATATTGCAGAGGAAAATCTGAATCCAACTCATCAAACTACAGAAGACGATTTTCAAACTCAGAGAGTAGGCTAATAAGTATAAGGTTTTATTTCATTATGTCAGGGAGGTCAATCACCAGGTGAGAGACTCCAATATGAGGCTGTATGCTCATAATTATGAACTGAAGAAGAAAAGCATGTAGCTGTTATGTTGGAAAACATCGAGGTATAAGCCCATTGAAAAGTTGAGCGCATAGGGGTTAGCCCTCCAGTTCCAGAAATGTTCCCCACCAGTTAAACATGGAATATAAGTGTTGATTAAGACCGTTGGTCTTTGACCATAGTTCCTTTTGTTTAACAAAATTTTCCTTTTTGGCGGATGTAATAGATGCATGAGGAAATGCATCCAAATAGGCATGGGGGGATGTTGGTGCCATGTTTTGTCCCTAATTCCACTATTTTCCAACTCCATTTTTGTCCTTTTTGTACTCCTATACCTACTCTCCTATCACCTTCATTGCTTTAAAACTGTTAAAATCCTACTATGGGGTAAATCATTTCATTGTGTCATTTTACTTTTTATTTGTTAAGTTTAAGCAAATTTAAGTTGTTACCAATGAGCTAACTAATCGATATGATTGAGTGCAAATATTGTACAATTTGAGCAAGATGATATCAGGAGAGTGCTTTTCCATAAGCCATGTTCCGCCATTTCTATACTCAACAACCATTTCAAGATTGGTAATCAATGATATAAAGGATGAATAGGTCGTGTTCTTCTAGATGATTGAGCCACCTATAATTGTGATCGAACAAGTTCAATCTCTTCCATGATGAAAATATTCACTATCCTCATTGAACTTAGCTGGTGCCAAATGGGGTTAGTTGAGGATTTGTTATGCTAAATAGGACCAGTCATTCCAACAATCTAAACTGGAAGATTGATTTAGCCAAGTTGTTAAATTTGTTATGTATGGTCTAGTGTTGTTTTTAACTAAAGTCGATGCCTATAAAGGTTGATTTGTAATAAGTAGGAAGCTAGTGACCAAAAGAGAATATTGTTATTGTATCTTTGAAGCATTATCTCCAGACATATTATTTTTAATTGAAGACTATTATTATGGCCATGTATTAAGTTTAGATCAATTCATTGGATGGTTTGTTGTGAGTTCATGAATTAGATGTGCTAAAGCTTTCCATTTTTCTGTAAGTAAGTAAGCTTCCCCAAGTGTGGTTGGGCCCACCACCATCTGGGATTAGCTTTATATCATTTCTTAGGAACATAGTTGTGTGTTAATTATAGTTTCTTTTCACTTGTCTTTGTTTTGTATATTAATTGTTTATATGCTACGTGGAGGCTTTCATTGACTTTGGAACAATTTCAATGTGCTAACCATTATATGTGTTTTCAGATATTTCACTTTAGCAATTTGAATGTGTGGTTCTTGTGTGCATCCGAGAGATTGACGCTCCTACCTTTAAGACAAAGTCATACTTTGTTCTCCAAAGTAATGAGTTGTATTGTCCTGACTGTGTTGTTGTAGTCATATGAAAACTTGTTTCAATCACATTGTAAATCGAATGCTTGTGGTGAGCTGGTCCTTCTGTTGAAAACTCAAAACAAACCCTCGAATGTCAAAGTCAATATAATTCATTATGTAGTAAGGATTGATATGGTGTGGGTTTAGTTGTGTAAAGTAGGAAGCTCAATTGGTAATACACATTGAATGTGTTTCAGTTAATTTTGAATAGAATGACATTGCTTGTTTCTTTCCATCATCAAATTGATTGGTTTTACTTTAAATTATTTTCATGAATGCAAGTGCGATAAGAGTATTCCTTTCTATATTGATTGATTAGAATAGCTTAAATCATCATAGTTTGATGTAGTCTTGTTTCTCAATAAATTCTTAGCTTCTTGATAAAGCTTGCAGATTGATTTTGAAGTTCAAGTAAGTGATTTAGGTTTCAGTGTGATTCCTTTTGTTTTGTTTTGAGTGCTTGAGTGCAGTACTTTAGCCTAGAATTTGATACTATTGGTTGAAATTGTAGTTTCCAGCCTGAGGTAATTTCCATCAACATTGCCTTATTATAATGTGTTATTGATTAGATTTTGCAGTAAGGTTAAAATCAGCTGTGTGATTTACCGTTCTCATGGAGAAGATAGAGTGTTGGTTTGCCAAAATCTTAAGTAGGTTTGCTTGAGTTTAGTTTGAGATTTGATTCATGTTAAATATAACTGTAGGATAGCCTCTTGAGTACAATTTTATGTGTCTTATAGCAATTCATAGTTGTCTTATTTGCTTTTTATTCTTTAAAATAGAGTTAGGGTTTGATATTTGAGATTGCACCTAAGGTTATTACAAATTAGGTATCATGTATGCAGATTAGTTGAGTGTGAGAGATCAAGTTGCTTGGTTAAGTATATGAGACAGAGTATTTAGATTAGCTCTTTTACCTATTGTCAAGGGAGTGGACTTAATGTGAAGCCTCTCTCATTGTAGGGTTTTTAATAAAGAACAGTTATTGAGTGCAAGATTGATTGCTTAGTTTAAAATTGAATTACCATTGCAAGTAGATTGGATCTTTTAATTCTTTCAAGTGTAAATTATAAAAGCCAAAAATTAGGGTTTGGATTTTGAATGTTGAGTTGATGTGTAGACTCTGTTTGATTAGGAAATTGTTTCATAGTCTGTCAAAGTGGAATCTTTGGTAAAGAATCAAGTCGTCACTTAAATCCAGATTTCTGTTCAAGAATATAGTAGGTTAAGTCTATAGAGATTTCAAAGTCTTTAAGTTGAATTTGATTATTGATTATGCCTGTGTTAGCAAGATGGATTTATTTTCTTTTGAGTTGTGTGTTTACAAGAATTTGTGTGTTCCATTACTTGGATGATCATTATAAAGGAAACATTAAATCTCTGACCAAGAACTGAATATAGAAAGTGCAATACAACTCATGTTTACGAGCCCGAATTGACATATAGATGCAGGAGAATTAATACACCTATTAAATCTCTCAACACGTGGTACTTACCTAATTTATTGAACATATAGTACATAATTACTACATATATGAGTAAATAAAAAACATATAAGACATAATTATAAGACATAATTGAACATACGTGAGTAAACAAAAAAATATAAGACATAATTATGAAATAAACAAGACACATGAGATGTTATTTTATTAAAAAAATCTATTCTAAAAAAATTAATGCCTGGAACAATCATTGTGAACATTATGTGCTCCTTGTTTATTAACATCCATGGAGGAATGTTATTGTTGATAACAAAAATGGGCCACACCGAGTAATTAGATTTGAGCTCTCCAAATGGATTGACACCATTAGTTGCTAATGAAAGCCTAAGATTATGAGGCTCTTCTTTAAAATTTGGCCAACTTTTCTCTATATTCCTGAATGTAGATCCATCTGCAGGAATGCCAAGAACACCATCTTCACTTCTTTTCATTGCATGGCAATCCATAAATTGTGCTATCCTTTTTCTTTTGAACAACTTTCGCAGACGTGTAATTATGGGAATATAATGAAGAACCTTGCGAGACACCCTTTTTATTACTTTATCGTTTTGATATATACTCTCATCACATTTTGGGAATTTGTATTTTGAATCATGTTCTTTATAATCGAGAATATAATCATTAGGATATGCATGAATAGCTTGATACTCCATTCCAATATCTTTCATAATGGCATGTAAATCTTGGTATGTATGAGGTACAACTCATGTTTTCCTTAATGTTTTTCCTAGTTTTGACATAAAACTGCTCAATACTCCCACTACATGTGCAATGTCTAGTCTAGTACATACCATTGCATACATCAGACTACTGACTTCACTTGCATATGGAACACGTGACATGTCCTCTTCCTCTTCTTGTGTCTTGGGACACTGTTCAACAAATAAATTCACACCTACAAGAATAGGAAACTTCACCGGTTTACTATCCTGTATATTAAACGTTTGCAGTATTGTCTCGACATACTTCCTCTAGTTTAAAAAGAGCTTCCTCTTTGCCTGATCTCATTTAATTTCCATACCCAAAATATAGTTTATAGCACCAAGATCTTTCATGTTGAATCTGGAGGACAATTGGGTCTTGAAATCGTGGATAATTTCTTTTTCATTTCCAACCAGCAACATATCATCCACATATAAGACCAGATAAATAACACGGTCACCAATTCATTTAAAATATACGCAGTGATATGCTTTGCTTCTGGTGAAGCCAAGTCCACGTATAAATGTATCAAATTTCTGATACCACATCTTTGGTGATTGTTTTAATCCATACAAAGACTTTTTAACTTACATACCAGTTCTTTCTTACCCTTAACCGAAAAGCCTTGAGGTTTCTTCATGTATATCTCTTCTTCCAGATCCCTATGAAGAAATGTTGTCTTCACATCCATCTGTTCTACCTCAAAATCAAAAGCAGTAGCAACAAATAAAAGTAATCTAATAGATGCTACCTTGGCAATAGGAGAAAAAATATTGCAAAAATCAATTCCCGACACTGGGAATAACCTTTTTCTACCAACTAAGCTTTGTATTTCTCCACCTTTCCTTCTACATTCATCTTCTTCTTGAACACCCATTTGCTGCCAATGGGTTTCCTTCTAGCCGGCAACTCCACCAAATCCCAAGCCTCATTTATGTGAAGAGATTCCATTTCATCAACCATGGCCTCTTTCCATAGTTTTCCATCCTCTGAATCTACTGCTTCCTTCACAGTTATGGGATCATCATCAGTAATAGATAAAGAAAATTTTAAATAGAAAGCTTATGGACTATACCTTTCTAGATGCCTTCTTTCTCGAATTGATCTTCTCACAACCGCAATTTGTGGCTTTTCAACTTTTGATTCCTCTTCTATTGTAGATTATGATTCTTCCTCCTTTAGCTCAAACTCTATCTTCTTAGGTTCCTTTGGTAGGAATTCATGTTTAGTAAAATATTTCACATCTCTAAACACCACATATCGGTTGTACACAACCGTCCTTGTTATTGGGTTCCAAACCTTATAACCTTTTAAACCATCCTTATACCCAATAAAGATGCACTTTTCAAATTTACTATTCAACTTTGTTATTTTCTCCTTTGGAACATGTACATATGCATCACATCCAAATACCCTCAGATGTGAAAGAGAAGGTTTCTTACCAGTCCATACCTTTTGTGGGGTCTCATCCTCCAACGGTGATGAAGGTGATTTGTTTACCAGGTAACATGTAATCTCCACCACCTCTGTCCAGAATTCTTGTCCTAACTTGACACCATTGAGAAAGCTTCTTTCCCTTTCCATCAATGTATTATTCATTCTTTCTGCAACTCCATTTTTCTCAAGTGCGTATGGAGTATTCTTCTGTCATTCTATACCACACTTACAAAACTCTTCAAATTCCTTCTTGCAAAAATCTCCATCGTTATCTGTCCTCAACACCTTTATCTTCTTCTGTCTGCTTTTCCACCAGAGCCTTAAATTCTTTAGACTTCTCAAAGACTTCAGATTTCTTCTTAAGGAAATATATCCATTTATTCCTTGAGAATTCATATATAAATGATACATAGTACATAGACTTACCTAGTGATGGAACTGACATAGGTCCAAACACATCACTATGCACAAGCTCTAATATTTGTTGCTCCCTCTTACCACCAGAGGGGAAACTCACCCAATTCTGCTTTCCATATACACAATTTTCATAGAAATCAAAATCCAGAGAGATATTAGATATACCTTCTACCATACCTTTACCATGAAGTATTCAAAGGCCCTTCTCTCCAATATGTCCAAGCCTTTGATGCCATAGAATGATCTTTTCTCCAGAGACCACTAGATTTTCTGCTCCACTTTTAGGAACCATAGAACTATTGCACCCATCAATAATAATGCTACCTTGAAGCTTGTAGAAAGTTCCAATCCGAACTCCCTCCATAAATACTAGTGCTCCCGAACCATCTTTCAGGTATATTTCTTGAACACTATTTTTACACTTGCATCATCCATCTTGCTTATAGAAATCAGATTTCTGGCTAATGCATGAATATCCAAAATACCCGGAAGTGTTCTAATCCTTCCACCTTGCAACTTCAACTTGAATTTTATGCGACAAATGATTCTAGCCTTCCTGTCATCCCCTAAGAATAAATTACCACCATCATATTTCCCATACTCGCAGAACCACTCTCTATGGGGAGTGAAGTGAAAGGATGCACCTAATTCAATCAACCATGCCTCATGATCTAAATGTGTACTTGAAGAAGAAGCCAAGTACACATCCCCACCTTCATCTGAGGTGGTTTTCACCTCTGCAGAAGGAGCATCATCAAATCCTTTTCCTTTCTCAGGATCTTTAAATTTATAGTCCCTTTTGTAGTGCCCTTCCTTTCCACATTTCCAGCACACCTTCACAGGTTTTCTTGGAGATTTAGATCTCCCACTCGAGGACTTATTTTTTTTATGTTCTAGGAACATCCTCATACAGACAAGTCATCACCATTCTGGCTCTCCATATTTTTCTGTCTCATCTCCTCTGTCAGCAAGGATGAGACTATTTCATCAAACTCCAAGGCAATTACATTTCTACCTATTGCAAAAACTAGACTAATCCCATGAAATTATGTGCATATGAATTCTAAAAAATAGAAATTAAACAATGGTGATTGAATAACACATAAAACAAATATACACAAAGATTCTCCCCGGGATCCCAAAATCGGGACTACTACGTTGATTTTTCAATATGTTCCTTTCAATGTTACAATACATATATATACATGTTGAAGCATCCATAAACCTTAATCCATTAACCCTAGATTAGAACATAACTGTAGTTCCCTTGACCGGATCTACGAAATACCATGGATCGAAAACCATCACGCCCAAAACCATGTGTGAAATTAATGCACAAAACCATAGGTAGGTCCACCACCTAATATAGGGTCCAAAAAAAAATATTCTTGGGGCACTGCCCCAGACCCCATAGAGTGGGTCTACCAACCCCCTGATAGGGGGCTTCCAATGCAACGAAGGGGGGTCTTACTACCCCCCCGACTTCACTACTAGGGCTAGTCGTGGAAATAATATAACGCAACCCAATAGGCTGGAACATGCACTAAAACTGCCCAGAAATTTATATGATTTTAACCCAGACTCCTTGGCCAAAACCCAAAAAAACCCAGAAGGGATTTTAGCTAGTTTGGACTTATGATTTTCGACCTCCTTGGAGTCTCACCTCAACTATAGCTGCCAAATTAGACCTGTTGGAAACTGCCTATAAATCCACCTAAAAAATACTCCAAAATGTTGAGTTCACCCTTGATATCCAATCCCTGACTCCCTGGATGATCTCTTGGCCCAAATTAGCTGCTCCCAAGTACCACAAAAATCTGTTGAGTGGCCTCTACGCTGTCCCTCATCCCATCAATTTGAATTGCTAGAATGTTGGCTTAGCTGGATGTAAAACTCAGAAAGAATGGTGGTCTAATGTTGCTACCTAAACTCCCTAACTCTCGGACAAGCAATTAGATCTCTACTTGCTTCAATCTCACTTTTGCGTGTTTCCTAGATGCCTAGAAATACACACTCCTTACTCTGTGTTGCCTGTTGGTGTATGTCACTACCCTGGAACTCCTAAAAACTCTTGTGGAACATCCTCCCTGGGGCGGGCACAAATGTCCCCCAAAGTAGAGGTTGAATCTCCCGTTGGAGAGACTCATGGCTAAACAACTGGTAGAATCGCTAAACAACAGGGTGAACATATAACTATTTGTTTGCAAATACCAAAGATGAGAGACAAAATGAGAGTTGATCTCTCCTTATAGCTCCTTGGGCCTCCATAGCCTCATGTGGGCCCCTCCATCCACCGATTCACTTTTCCCTCCAAGCCTATCGAATAGCTAATTTGAACTCCCATGTGGGTGGCCCCCACAACCCACTAGATGCTAAATAAATTCGATTTGGCCCCTAAGTCCCTAAGTCAAAAGTGTGGGGGTCCTCTTCCTTAGTAAAAAATGTGTAAAATTGGCTAGCAACACCCTATTACCAATGTTTTTGAGAAGGGACATGACACATATTCCTCTCACTTCTTCGGATTGGTTTGCACAAGTCTGAAGTGGGTTCATGGAATTTGGCTTGTACATGTCTAGAATTTTAGGGTCTGAAGCTCACACATGTGATTAGGGTTATTGGGTTCTAGTCACAAGGTCAACACATGAATTTTTTGGTTGCAATGACACATAAGGAGGCCTATCCATACAACTGGAAATCTTTAGCCACGCACATAAATCTCCCTCCGTGTGGATGGGAATTAGGTTTTCATTTTTACAAGTGACCATAATTGACCACAGATTGGGAAAGTTAAATTTTATCAATATTGTTGCTGAGATCATATTTCTGGATAATTTTTGATTAATTTTTCAAGATAGTTTGTATTGGCTCATTGTACTCTCTTGTGAACATTTTATGACAATCTAATAGAAGAAGAATTACAAAGGGTTCCCCCCCTTATGGAGTTTTTCCTTGGTCATTGACTAAATCTAGTGTCTCTTGTTGATGTGTTGATTGTCTTCTACTGTCATTGCATTAATTTTCTATCTTCAGCTACTATTGATTGATGAAAATAATTAATTTCTATTGAAATATTTCTAATTTAAGAATTTAATTGGGCTAAAATAATTGAAACAACATAGAAAAATGTAAAAATTAACACATACATCACCATTGGAATAAAGAGGACTTGGTTATACAAATGAATCTCCTTGCAAACAAGAGACAAACTCCAAATCCCAAAGAGATAAGTCTAACAAAAAGTTGAAAGTTGTCATTGTTCAAAGACCAAATCATAATGAAGATGGGAAGAAGACTGAAAATGTTACTATTCCAAGAAGTTATGCTAAAGCTCTCAAGGACCCTTGCTCTCTGCTAGCATTGACAAAAGACATATTTGGTTCTCAACAAGGAGATGACCAATATGTTGCTTTGCAATAGCATATTCCTTCTCCAGTTGTTCCTTATTTTGCATCAAGAAGTCAATGCTCTTCTTTGTGGATATTGCAAAGGTTGCATTCGCTGAAGAAACTATTATAGGATTGGCCCTAGTGTTTGACACAATAACCTTTTCTATATTGATGGAAACATGATGATGAGGATCAGTTGGGAGGTACATTCATTTTTCCTGTATGATCTTGTTTTTTAGCTCATTAAAGGTGAAATTGGATATATCCATGATCCTATCATCATATTGAGGTAGAATCCCTATTTCACTAAAAGGAATATGCCCACCAGTCGGAGGATCTATGGTTCGAGTGTTAAGATGTTTTGTAAGCAGCTCAATGTTTACTACTTTGTCATCCTCCTCTTGTTCATCATATGTATTATGGGTCTGCAAATCTTCCTCCAACTTCTTTTCAAACTCCTCCTCCTATTTTCTTCTTCAAGTAATAGCCTATGTTGTTCCTCTTCTTCCCTTTGTTTCTTAAGAGCTTCTTCTTGTTGCTTCCTCTAGTATTCCTCTTCTTTTCTCTTCTTAAACTCTTCATTCTTCTTTTCTTACTCTTTTTTCTATTTACACTCTTCCTCATGCTCCCTTTTCCTAGATTCTTCCCACTCCTTTGTTTTCTTCTTTGCCTAGATTGCGCAGTTGGTATGAAGATCAACCTTGACTTCCTTACTCCTCTCCTCTTCAGGATCATGTCTCTGCTTCCTCTTTAGCTCAACACTAACCTAAGTAGACACTTCCTTCTAGGTCCCTTTTTTATCAATATCTAGTGCATGTGTTGTGTGAGAAGGGTCTACCTCATCACCTAGTCCAACTCCTCTAGAAGCATTATACTAGTTCTCTATCTTCTCTTTGTCTTCCCAGGATTTGAAGTGTATGGCCAGGTGTATCTCAAATTTTCGCAGTGTTTCTTTGATACACCTCTAAGGTCATAATGATGGAATCTCATCTCGTCGAATTTGAGGTGGTTCAGTGCCCAAATATCTACTTTTGTTGCCTTCATATTCTTTAGTTCATATGACCCTACTTGTAGAGGGAAAATAGGCTAAGGTGACTTCTTCAACTTCTATAATTGCTATGAAAATCCTATGCATAACTTGTAACCAATCTCATGCATGAAAACTTTGTTTGTCACATACTTCAACATAAGGTGTGGAGGATTATAACTTCTGAAGACTCTAATGTATGTGCCTTGAGAAGAAGCAAACCAAACTACAACTTTGGCAACAACTTCTTTGGTCATTTTAGTCATGCAAGGTGCCTCAACCTCAAAGATCATCTGATAAAGCATGTCAATGAAGTGCTCAACTATATTCTCATGTACTCCCCTATAGTTGATCTCTAAAAGTATCTTGCAATATATGTTGACAAAATGTTGTTGCCTCATCCATCTTGACTCTAGATTTGGGAACTCATTTTAGGCATAGATCTCATCAAGCAAGTATACGAACATATAGAACTCAGGTTGTTCACCTTGTGAAACACTTTCCACCTTTTCCACTTTCATCTATAGTTGTTGGGCTAGTAAGTATGACCAGTTAAATATATTTCCTTCTGCATCAATTGGATAGGCCATATAAATCCATCCTTCTACAAAGAACTATGTGTTTTTGGGCCCATAAAACCTAAAACACATAGCCATGAGACTTTGATACACTTTTTGCAACGACTTTGTTCTATAAATTCCTTCAAGATTCTGGAAAAATTTTGCTAGTTCTTGCCACCCTAAATTGAGAACATGCTTGTGATACACTGAGAATAACAAGTTGCATAGAAATTTGAATTCAAGTATTCCTTTGGACATGGCAACTTGTAATAAGAGTGAAGATCATTAGATTGACATGTGGCAGGCTCTCACCCACTCTCACCCACTTGCATAGTTGAGGATAATATTCTTGGAGTCCAGATGTTGTAGTATCCATACTATCACTTCTACACAAGGCAAAACCAAATATCTGCTAGAAATCCTCTGGAATATAGATGTTTTGATATTGATGTACACTTCTCTATCCTCCAAGTCTTCTGGAAACTCCTTTCGACTAAAAGTTCTATATATCATTTTCCATGTTAGAGTGGTGGAATTATCTATGAAACACTTTGCATTTGATAGAATAGGTACTTTGGCTCCCAGGCTATCCACAACTCCTTAACACTGCTTTCGATAGCCTCGCTTGTTGGTCCTTTGTGTGCGACTAGAGGCATAATGTTAGTGTAAGATGACAAACTGATATGCTATGGACCCGCAATACCTGAGAGTTGAAATTCACTCATGGAAAACTCATAATCATACAAAATCATTTGTTCTATTTAGTTTATTAATGCAAAAAGCAATCACTATCAGGGAATAATGTGCTAGTTCTGAGCACAAGAATGCAAGTGTTGGAAACAATGTTAATATTGAGAGTTGGGGTGAATCGGTATTAAGGATAATTCAAAATTGTATGTCAATTTATATTTTCATTCAAACTTGGCAATCATTAATGTGAGTTAGCCCAATTAACAATCAATTATAACAGAAACACATGAATGAGTTAACATATTAACACACACCATGACTAGCACACACATGAAATAGAGGTTTAACATGGAAACACTTCCGAGAGAAAAACCACCAATGTTTTTTTATATATATTTAAAAGTAAGAGAACCTACTCTATTACATCAAATTTTGTTTGTGAGCCACCATCACAGGAAGCACCAACTCCCTTTGATTGTTTGCTAACAACCACTAGTAGGAAGCACCAACTCCCTCCTTTTGTGACACCTAATTAGCTTACCAGAAGCACCATATGAAGCACCAAATTCATGGATTTTTTGCAAGCACCAACTTGCTGGAGGCACCAACCCCGAAGCCTTCCTCAGACACCCACTAGAGATGGAAGTACCAACTTCATGTATGCAAACTCCAATCTACACTCAATAAGGAACTTATGTTCTCTATATATGGTAGCTACTCTACCTCACATCAACTCTAATATCCAGTATAGCCTTTGATCATACTCATCCTACACAACACTTTGTCCTTTTCTCACTTTGCAACAACACATTGTACTCAACCCTATACTCTCAATAGAATATACTCATCTCTCGGCCCCTTCTATTTCATAGGTTCCCTCAACCTCACATAACATCACAGGAACACTCATCCTTCTCTTAGAAACATAGGAACACTTGACCTTCTCTCAACAATGCAGGCACACTTGGCCTCTACTCGTCAATGCACATCCACTCATAGCTCTCCACTTAGCTCACTAGAAAAAATGTTTCTTCCCCTTACATTGCTCAACTACAATCTAGGTTTTTTTTCATTGAAGAATAATGATCAATGTTGTCTTTTTGAGCCATCACTCTTCCATTCACGTTACCCAAGTGTACTCTTGCATGGTTTCCCGTCTTGTTGTTGCATTTGATTTCTTTCCATTGTTGCACCATTAATTCATATAATGGGAAATTGATTGTTTCAACCTACTGAGAATTAAATCTCAATTACACTACAGACTCAGACTCAAAGAGCTCTTCCATTAAATTCAACTTATACTAACAATATGGCTCTTTAATGCTTATGATATACTTCTGAATTACTTAACAGAGATCAACACATACCTCACACATGGCTCTCCTTCATGTGATCAAATATTCTATCCCTGAGGCTCTAATCCATCGTAGCATGCATAAGATATTATAAGTGTCTTACTTATGCTCAAGACAGACCCATTAAATCATCTGGCACATTTGTGGTCCTCTCTGCCTTGCCTCCAATCTCTGCAGCCATCATTACTCCAGTGACACCAACCTTACTATGCACATTTACTTAGCTTATCCAATCTTTCGTATCCCAACTACGACGATGGCCAATTTGTCACAACTGCCAAATATGGAGGAATTATCTCCAAGATAGTTGCCCCATTCATATCCATAGGTGCTAAGCCCTTAGACCTGTAGCGGACCCCAAATATGGAATAAGTGCCAAACTTAGCTCATGATGCCAAAGAACTATTGACTCGTCCATGCCTTTAAACATATTTCATTATATGAGTTGGATCCCAAAAGCCCTAGTACCTGTAACTTTTCTTTAAATACAATTTCATAAGGGTTACAGGCTTCTGGGCACTAGCCCAACTATCCTATGCCTCTCCTAGGCGCTTTTCCTTTGATTTTTGCCCAAGATCCTTCAAACACTTTCTAACAATTCTTTTCTTTATTAATAGCCCAAAGGCCCTTGGTCACCAAAACATGCGAAAAATACCACAAAACCAAGTCCTAGGTGTGCCTTTTGACTTTTTACAAAATAGTCAAATGTTGGAAAAAACTTTTGTCACCGGAATTCGTTAATTGGCACAAAATCATGGCACTTTATCCATTTTACTTCCTACCCTTGGTCATAATTGTTGCAAGTTCCTTTGTTCTAGTGCTATTCTCTTAGATTTATATCCCAACATGTTTCCTTATGACCTTTTGGGTACTACTAACGCTACCCTGACTCACTACAATCTCATCACATTATTAAATACGCCTATGAGCCTTTTGGGATTTTGGTCTTTCGGGCACTATCCCACTACCTTGGATCAATGCCATTCCAGAGTCTCTTTTGAATAAGGCTACAGGCTTTGGGATTCCGAGCTTTCAAGCAGGTACTACAACTCTTCCTTTTGGAGTACCTTACTTTGTTAGTTAATAAATTTTGAACTAGGGGGTCATTTTTAGACTTTACATACCATTTAAAATATCTTTACAATTACTTTCCAATGATGCCATTCCCAAGAGAATTTTAGTAAGTATCTTGATGCATAAATGCCTCCAAATACTGAGACTCCCAACCATCATAGTCATCATTTTATGACTTCTCCAATAAGCCTGCTACTATGACAATTCTCTACAAGAGACTTTAGCAACCATGGGGACTCTCCCTGAGCTTGACAAATCAAGCAAACCAATGTCATCCCGATTACCATCACAGTTAGGCTAGTAGACATCAAATCCAAAATTTGTTGCTACAAACATACATGTTAGTCTGGTTGACGTCAATGCCAATACTCTTGCCAATTGTCACACAATGCCAACTTCCCAACACATCTCCCAACATGACTATTGACATCAATGCCAACACACTCGCTACCACTATCCATCCAAGAAATTCCAACTGTCCAACTACAAGTTTGAGGCAAGGTGACCTTACTGACCACTAGAAGTGTGCTCTGAACTAAGGTTGGGGGAGAGACTTTATTGAGCATAGGTTGCATCAACAAGAGGCAGTGAGGTAGGTAATAAGTGCACTCCACTATCTCCACTATCTCCAAGAAGTTTTCTAGGCCTGTTTGGAAGAAGCACACTATGAAAGCATCATAAGCTAGGCATGTGAATGCATGGAGAAATGATGTGTAGTATTTTAGAAGAAGATGTGAACACTTAGAAAAGTATGATGACACATGACTTTGATGACTTAGAATGGAAATTCACATGATCATTAAGGGGCTCCAAAATTTAGATGAAGGTAAAATTTTGGAGGGCAGGAAACATATCCTTTCTTATTTGTTGAGTATAAGAAATTGTAAATACAATGTAAATTTTGTACGAAGATGTATATATAAAGCTCCATAATCAACAATTATTGGTGTAAAGCATGTTTGTTGTATATGGTTATTGAACACCAAGGAAAGTGTTCCTCCCAAGGGGGAGGGGACTATGATATCCCTTGGTTAAAATTTTCCATTGTAAATAAAATTGTAAGTAATTATAGGCTAAGAGAAGGGACGTAGATTCCTAATTACATGGAGAAGGAGACTACTTGAGGGAATTGTTGTTTTAAATATCAATCTGGCTGAGTGGTTTTAAATGGGTTGGATAGGAAATAAATCTAACTAAATAGAAGAGGACGGGCCTAGGGGTCCTTTAAGTCCCAACATCAAGCAAGAAGAGGAAAAAAATGTTAAAGGCGGCATGGGTTGTGTTGTTCTGGGTGGATGACTGCATGGAGCAAGGAAAAAGACAGGCAATTAGTTTATTTGGGAGAGAAAAAAGGGACGCATATGCGAATGAAAAAAAAAAAAAAAGAAAAAAAAAAGAGAGGGGAACACACTCTAAAATCCTCTTTCACGTAGAAACATTGAAGGGAGAACACACTCTGATGGCCCTATCATGTATATTCATAGGAACAATAGAAAATACATGGAGAGTAGGGATTAGAGTTGGAAATTTTCCAGCTGTGAGGGGATCGAACCAACTAAAGAACCCTCACAGTGGTTTGCTAGATAAGAAAACATTATAGAGAGTAGTTTCTTTCCTATAAATCTAAAGAACCCACTAGAAGCTTATGGATTGTGAACCTACTGAATTGGAAAGAGTGACTCAGGTTCCTATGAGGGTTGTTGAACCACTGGGATTTATCTTGGGGTTGAAGCTCTGGTGCTTAACTCATTGAAAAACCACCTTGAGAGGTGTCCTCTTACCCTTCAGTATCTTTTACATTGTTGAACCTTCTTTAATGTGGACTCCCTCTTCTCCTGAAAGTGAGTTGAAACTCTTTGTTCTATAGTACCCTAGTATGAATGTTAGTTATGTATGAAAAGCCTGAGTGGAAACTTGTGTAGATGGTATATGAAGGTAGAGTGGCCTAGTGGCATCTTATTCCAGTTGTAATATTGGTGAAATTTTCCTTAGTAGCACTCCACCTCAAGTACTAGAATTTGGCTCGTCGGTGACAGCTACAAGTAACTATGGTTGTAGATGGTTTATGGTTGGGTGGAGAGTTAGAGTCCCACTCTTATTTTCCAGATATCTTATATTGTAAGTACACTCTTATGTTTTTTTCTTGTTAATATTATGTCTACTACTATAATGTATTACATATATGATTGTTGTGTCAAATTACAACTATACTAATTCATTAAGAGTGTTGTCTCCTACATAAATGAGGAATACAAATTTTTCGTATGGAAATGCTTTGGAATATCCACCTTCATGAATGGTTTATTTACGTAGTAATCTTGATTCTGTTGGTTGGTCTATGTGGTTTGTGCATTAAGAGGTAGACAACCTACGTTAATTAGTTGTGTTTAAGCTCAGTAGAAATAACATTTAGATCTCCCTCTCTCTCTCTCTCTCTCTCTCTCTCTCTCTCTCTCTCTCCTTGACCTTGGAGAATGTAGGTCAAGGAGCTTTTGAGCCCAAGTATATGATAAGTCAGATGTCAACCTCAAGTTCAATTTATTATTAGAGCATTCTTGGCTAAGACTTGGACTAAGTCCTTCGAAAAATCACTAGGTTCAAGTATTGAGTATATCTATGTGCACATGCATCAGGATGGGGATGAGACTCAATGACATAAGGATTGGGAACTAAGTTGTAACAAGCCCTTTTGTAATAGAACCACCTTGAATAAGTTACAAAGGAAGAAGGGCCCAAGTAATCCTTAATCCACAGAGTTGGAAGTTTAGGGCTCATAATAATTGGGAGACCGAAGCCTAGTAGGCAAAGTGGCCAGGAGTTATAATCGAGTGTGAAGTTAGAGAGATTGGGTCATAGGTAAGAGGAAATATGAGCGCAATCCACATGCCTTAGAACTTCATCCCAAGAGCATTCAAAGGGAGGCAGAGAAATTCTACTGGGATAGAAGAGTGAGGCATATGTGGTAGTGGGGCCAATGGTCATGCATTGAAAATTCATCACAACAAAAAATACCAAATTAGTTGCAATGTGGGATGTGGGTATATCATGCCTCGAAGGACTATGTGGGACCTAGACTAGTACATGGCACCCCATACCTTTGACCCCAAAAGTTTCAAGTAGGGCACTGAGGAGAAATTTCTAGATTTTATTTATAGGAGGACATGGCAGGAGTGGGCTCAAATGCACAAAGAAACTTCCAATGAAGCAAAGATATGGGGAGAGGGGACTACTAAGGTTCCATGTAATCCCAGAAGGGTCATCCATGGATGATAAGGTGAGGGGAAGTGAGATAAACTTCTGACATGGTTGTTTTGGGATGAGGTCGCAGGTAGAGAAACCCATGACTGTGTTAATCAAGGTTGTCATTGATGTCAATATGGCATTGGCTGAGATGGAAAATATTCTTGAGATGCCTGGTTCCAGATGATGATGTCATGACCCTTGTTTGACAAGGATTCCATCAATTAATATGTCAAGCCACTAATGAAGAAGTCTTAAAGAGGTGCCAAGTTCCAAATGCCAATCATGTGCCTTATTTAATGATCTAGACCTTAACCCTTGATGACATATGGAGGATTACACTTGATGAATGACCACACTTGATGTGGTCTTGATAACATGGTTAGAAGACTAGATGATGACATGTACTATCTCATTTGATGGTTGGAAGACTACCTTGTAACTTTCCTAATGATGCTACACTATAACATATCATTGCACCATTATGTGATGACATGGATGATACACTAATTTTTCAACACTATCATGATGACGTGGATGTCCTACATGATCCTATGATGATAAAATAAACAATAGAGATGACAAAAAATGGAGAAGCCAAATAAAGAGAAGTCATATTGTCCTAGTTAGCTTCTACACTAAACAATTTGAGGACGGTTTCAAAGAAAAATAAAATTGAATATTTTGGAGGAAACCTTTCAACATGAGACCTAGACCATCTGCAAGAGGAATTTTTCATCTTTGCGATGAGCCCTTATTTGTCCCTAAAATCGTAGTAGTTTGTGAGATATCAAATTTTCAAGTTAAAAAATATATTTATGATATTGAGCCGACTTACACTTAGACATTTATGTCATCCTATCTCCAAAAAGACTTGTCTGTTCAGTTCAACATCAAACTCATATAAAAAGAAGATTTGAAACATTCATTTGACCAAGAATTTTAGGTGAAGGTATCTCAGAAGAGAAGTAAAAGGTACAGGAGGTCAAGGAAAAGAAGAATACAGGACTGAGGAAGAGATTAAGGTCGAGAAGCATTCCTGGAATATTTTTGGGATAATTGACCTCTACAGCTCTGTAATTTTGACCCCCTACAACTCTATAATTTCATACCAATGTCACCTTGATTGCAGACCTCGGTTTTTGCATAAATAAAGCTCGAATTTCTTCTATTGGAACACCTTTAATCTTGGCAAACAAACCATGTATCCTACACTGAATTTTAGCCTCATAAATGGTTATCTAAAGCAGCATTTGTGTATCATTTTGGGCATATTTAATGGGATTTTGGATTATTATTTTAAAGTATATTTTGAGAAGGCTTGGAACAAACCTATGGTATATTTTGAGGGAATCCTTGGGCATTCATGTAGCAGAAACTAAACAATTTTTCATAGCAGTCGTGAAGATACACTTTTGTAGTAGTATTTGTAAAGTAGATTTGGAACTGTGAAGAGATCATCTTGGACCACTAAAGATAACCCTTGGTGTAGACTTTAGATCAGGCTTGAGACATTTGCTAAAGTAGTCTTTGGAGTTCACCTATTACAGATATTGATGGATTTTGGAAGTGTTTTTGAAGTTATTTTAAAACCATTTTGAAGGCATATTTGGGAGAAATCATTGGAGAATTCCTTGGAAGACTTGCTACAGAGTCCAAACTTTGAAGGCCTATTGCATACCTTGAAGAATATTTGAAGAAGACCTAAAAGTTATTTTGTGGAGATTCTGGAGCACTCTTGAAGATAATACTGAAAGCCTTTTTGAAGCATCATTTGGAGCTGATTTTTGAAGCAACCTGAAGAGGATTCTTGTGGGCCCTAAATAAAATCATTTTTGAACAATTTGAAGAACACTTGTAGAAGAATATGGTGAAGAAATTCTTGAAGAAATGTTTGAAGACTCCCTTGAAAAGACTTTTAAGAAGCCCTTGAAAATATTTTGAAGAGGCTTAGAACAGGTACAAAACTAGGGTTGCTCATTGAAGACACTTTGAATATTTGTGGAGATCAATGTAGACTATGATATCATCATGAGGTAACCTTGGAGATCTTTGTTTGGGTGACATGAAGAGTAGTGGCGACACCTTCTAATAAGACAAGTTTGTCATTGATGATGTAACATGGAGACCAAAATGAGGACTAAGCGAATATTTATAGGGATTGTTGAAGAAGATGTTGAGAGCCGTGAAGTATAACCAAATACATATTGACGAAGTGAGATGAGGGTTGGAGCCCAAGAGGTTAGAGCCTCAGAAAGTTTAGGTTGGTTCCTTGGAAGATAGCGTTGGAGCCCTGGAGGATCAGAGTCCTCAAGAAACCAGGTCGAAGCCTGAACTAGATATAGGGTTTGAGCCCTTGAGGTTGGTGCCTCTAAATTGACAAGGTTGGAGCCTTGGAAGTCCAAGTTGATGCTTGGAAAAATACAGGTTGGATCTTGGGAAATTGAACATTGGTGTCCTCATCTATGGTAAGAGCCCTATATATATTGTACTTGATTTATTGTAAAGAAGAAATTAATAAAATATTTATTCTTATTGTTCATGTTGTGTTCTAAATATAAGTGATCTAATTGGTAAAAATAACAATTGAAAAGAAATATGGATTCACACCCCCCCCTCCCCCTTAGTAATTCCAATGGATTACGTATTTTACATATGCATATATACTATATGTGCATTGTGAATTGGTTCTCATAAGGGGATTCAACGTGTATGAGTGGGTTGGTAGCTATGGTAGTACAACCATATGACAAAGAGAGACCTACTGAGATTTCCATGTGGGCATCACATGGGTGCCACGTGGAATGTTGGTGAGGTGGCACTAATTAAATGGTTAATCTATGGATGGCCATCTCTTGGAATGTGAGAGTCAAATCAAAGAAAATTTTATACCATTGGAATTGTCTCAATGCAACCAACACAATAGTGTCATTCTTTTTAAGTTTTAATAAAGTAAAAAAGGATTGAAAATTTAGACCCCATTTCCATAACGTGATATTCGAGGCTAGGTATTAATGGTAACTTCCACCTCATAACCTTAGTGGGGGTTAGGATCAGTAGGGGTGTGTTACATGGAGATATTAGATAAATCAACTCCTAGGGACTTCAAAAGTCATCTACAACTCTAATTAAAAATATCAATTTCATTAAAGTACAAAATATTTCCAACCCTTTCTCCATTGAAAATGGTTTTATAAATAATAATAATAATAATAAAATGAGATAATATTTGATTTATAAAGATAAAAAATCCTTGTATATCATATATGGATTTTCTTACACATAAAAATGAACAAAAAATATCTTGTTGATCTAATATAGGTAGTCTTTTTCCTTTGTCGACTACTAGTCTTATTCCATCTATTGTGTGGATGTGTTTGAGTCATATTTTTGTTTGAGGGGGAACCTTTTCTTTCTCCTTATATTTTATGAACTAGGACCATTTACTATATCTTTTAGATAGTTGGGGAATGTAAACTGGTATAATATTGTTCAGATTGATCTGACGTTGACCAATGTGCTTTTCAATATAAATTTTCTTAGTTTTTACTTGGAAGAGAATTTTGAAATCAATTTCATGCATTAAAAAATAAATTGAAATAAATCTTGAATATCATTGGTGTTCTAGCTATTAATTTCCTGAATTCTATTATATTTGTTGAATTCCCTATTATCCTCAATTGACTGTATGCAAATAAATAAAGGAAAAGATTCTCTAATTCCTTGTGGATGAGACTTATTAAATTCCTCAATGATATTCAATGCATTGTCCCATGTAGAGTCAAAACAATTAGAAGCCTCTTTGATCCAATCCCTAATGGTACTGCAATAATATTTTCTTTGAACTAAATAAATATGTATGAACTTTTTGTTTTTGGAAAACTTCTCTAAAGCTTCATAATTTTATTCTTTTTTCCACATAATAATTTTATTAAACTGTTCAATTGATACATTGTCGTCTTCTATGAGAACCTACTCTTCATCTATGAAAGAGATGAAGTCATGATCACAATTATATATATTGCTCAATTATTTGAAGAAATTATTTCAACCTATTTTAGCTATTCTATAACAACAATCTGATATTTCAAGAATTTTATGTCTATAGATTCTTTTTTAAGTTTATTTATCTATTTTTCAAGAGAAGTAATGAGTGCTTCAAATGTTGTAGAAATTGTTTGAATATTCATGTCAGATTCTTCCTTTAAAATCTCAGTTTCCTTTTCTTGAACCTATTATAAATTTTTTATTTGTTGAACATGTTGATTTTCCATTTTTGCCCTTATTTTCTTGTATTTTTCCCTTTCTTCTGTTTTTTTCGTTCTTATGTTTCTCTTTCAGTTGATTCATAGCCAAGGAAAATCCTTCCCTTAATATAGTGGCATGAGATTTCCACTATTTTTTACTAAAAACTCTGCTATTTTCCAATTCAAATTTTAGGTTTACGATTTAGTTTTAGCTTTTGTCTATTTCTTTAGATAATTCTTGTACAATTCATTGATTTACTAATTCAAAATACACTAGGGATGATGATGTCTCTATGTCCCTTTCTTTTGCATTTCCTCTGTCCCGACAACTCATTTGTTGATGAAATTTCAACAATAGATGAATCATGATTTATCTTTTTTGATATTCTAACAACAAATTTTGATTGAAAACTTTAAAAATAATCACTAAGAGGCATTACTATATCTTCTATTGGCTCCACTTCATTAACATGTTTAAATAGAGAGAGGAGAAAATTCGAACATTAGTTTCTACAGGAGTCATAGGGACTCGAGGGGAAATCACCTTTGTTACTTGGTCAAATGAGATAAGGCTATGCAATACTTCTTGAATTGTTTAATTTTTGAGTTCGTTCTCCTTAACTTACAAATGAGAACTCTAGTATTTGTGATGCCAAAGGAGTCATAATTACTCTAATATAGATTACCTTAGTCATTTGAATGGAAGATAGTGGGATATGTATATGTTTTTGGATTGGCTCTTCTTGTGGAATTGACTGAGTTTATTTATCCTTCTTTGTTTGAGTTTCATCAATAGGATTTGATCAACCAAGTTTAGCATCTGATCATATGATTCTTCAACATATATTATTACTTCTTTTTCAAATTGATGCATGATATTTGAAATTCTTCCTTTTGAAAGGAAGATTCATTCTTTTTCTTTACTTGCTCTAAAAGTTTTGATTTCTGTAGTTCCTTATATGTTTCTTTTGCTCCTTCTCAATTTGTTGTTTCTATGTATGATGTGACAATTGAATAAATTATGAATGATTGATTTCTTGAACGTCTTCGTCTTGAATAGATGGCTGAGCTTGTAAAATCTTTGGTTCAGATTCCTTTATGCCATCTATGAAAGAAAAATGTATCCCTTTTTCCATCTGTAATTTTACAAAAGATACACAAGAAAACCTTCTCCTTTGGTGTCTTACCTGTAATCTTATACTTTCTTTCTATCTTCAATGCTCATAATAAATGCTCTGAAATAACTTGATCAAAAGAGTCAACATTTCAAAATTCAAAATCAAATGATAGTTGTTGATGAACATAATTCTTTGAATATTTTACCAATTTCAAATGAGCAATGACAATGTTGTGAGAACCATATTTGTAAATGGAATAGAATGCAACCAAACTTATTCTACAACATTGACTTATACTAATACATATCCTCTGGCTTTGATGATCAATTGGCTAATTTTGATTAGGAAAAACAAGGTGCAACTTCTTTGAATTTTTATGTAAAAACTTAGTAATTCTTTGAACAATTATTTGGCTAGTTATTTCCGTAACTACAAGCCTATACATAATAAATATTTGGAGAACATGGGGGAAAACATCGCATCCAAAAATACAAAAATATGAGAATTTTTCTTCTACAAACCAATCTCCAATATATTGTAATCCAAATTGAATCTCTTTTCTAACCCTAGGTGGATATTTTCCAAAAATAAAATCATATAAATAAAGCATGAAATTGTTACAAATGTCATAGAAATGGTTTTTATATTGACTTTCCCAAAGTACAAAACATAACTATTAAAGTGGCTACTCATTGAGTGAGTAATTCAACCTCATAAATGGAAAAGGCATCGAAGCCATCACTATATCCATTAAATTTTCTAACATGAAAAATTTGTTGTAGCGGCTACAAACACCCTCCAAAATTTTTCCTTAGCTTCGTTTTGGAGCCTCCCTACCAACCATCCTCAGCAGCATGTCTTGCACCATCAAGCATATAGGCTTCAACTATTTATCAATGTCTTGTCAGTCTATGCATGTCATTTTTCTTCACTCCCATCACAAGTTGTCTTTCTGGACTTAGACCATGTGATGGCCAAGCAACTCCCCCAGAAAATTGTGCAATTCTAGAGGGGAACTGCACAATCTGGCCTAGCACTACTGCCCAACCCAAAAATTGCTCAATTCTAGGAGGCAGTCACCTGCTGACCCCAAAAATTGCACTATCCCTCTAGGATAACTAGCCCATCTCAACCCAAGAATTGCTAAAATTTTCATCCCAGGCTAGCAGAACAATCATGTGCCTTCAGATTGATCGGTTCCCTCCAGGACCGAGCAAAACTCATTTTCATGCATGGACTACTGTTCCCAAGGTAGCATGCAAATGCATCCCTAGATTTAGGGATCTATTTTTAGCAGTTGGAGGTTACATGCAATGCTCATTTTAGAAACCTCTTGCCAAATGTCGCTTTTCCTAGATTTGTGGCATACGCATCATAACCTCGATTTTATAAAAAAATTATGAACCAGACGCTGCAGAGCTGATTCCTCACATCGATATTCCATATTTGACATCCCACATCACATCTAGGAGTCGTCAGCACATTCAACTTAGTTGTTTCAAGGTAAGACCTCTTTACATGTCTTCCACTACATTTCTGTCTCTTTTTGTGTTTTGACTTGTGTTTGTGATGTCTTCTTGATTTCAGTGAGCACTTGCTATCATTTTGATGTGTGTTAGCTCGTAGAAGCACCATTTTATTTTTCATTTGCATCTCACTATTGTCACACGCATGACATTTTTTTTGCATTGATGGTCGCTGTTGCGGAAACTCGCTTCACACACATGCATGTTTTCTTGTTTTCTGAATCTTGCACTTGTTGTTTGCATGCATGATCGTACACTCTTGTTTACACTCAGTATCACCATGCATTTATATTTGTCATGTTTTTAATCGTGCGTTGGCAAGTTTAGGTTTCCTTAGCCCGGACCTTGTCTTCCTCGGCTAGCGTTGCGCATTTCTAGAAGTGAAGGCTCTACCTTCCCTCTAGAAATTGCACAATTCTTGCCTAGCACTAACCTCCAGGGTTGCATTGTGCAATTCTGGGTGATCTATTTTTTATTGTTAGTATTTTTTGTGCTAATATCAATTACAGATTTATAAACATGTTCTTTCTTATTGCTTCTTGTACTAAGTTTTCATTAGTTGTTTGTGTATGTAAATAGGTAAATTTCCTTAAGTTTAATATGATATTCATGAGAAAAATAGCTTCAAAAACAAGTACTTAACAATAGACATTCAAAGTATAGAAAACCATCAAAGAGACACTTTAACACAATGTTTTGATGAAAGAGTTCACCCCCTCCCGGGCTACATCTCCTTGGTCTAGCTTCCGTGGATCGGGCCTCTATATTAGCTCAATAGGGAAAAATGTTGTTTTACAAAGTTCTATGGCTCCTAATACCTACACCAATGTGTTTATAATGTCTAAATTAGCCAAAAACACCTATTCCTGAGCTCAATTTGGTCGAAAATTGCCCTCTCTATGACTTAGATAGTCTTTTCCTATAAAAAAATCCTCTAATTCTGGAATAACTCCAATTAGAGTCACTAAATGTACCAAAAATTCCATCATTTTAAATTGAGATTTAATTAGATTAGCCCCAGATTAATTAAATATAAACCTGTGATTAGTGTTAACCCCGTGGTTTTGTTAACCATAAACTCGACGATTACGATGTAGTGTTCATATATGGTGTTAATATCACATTAACCATTGGGGTGATGGTCCATCAGAAGTGGCTAACCATTTGGTGTTATAACAATCACGTTCACATGGCAGAGACTATTGCAGTGTTGGTGTGTTGGACTGTCTGTCGGGTAACATAAACTGTAACCGTGCTATGGAATTTTGCAATCACATGTAGAGGGCTGGCCCTCCTAACCACCCGTTCCCATAATGTCAAAATTTAAATACATGCCAAGAACTTATAGGGTAAGCATCAACCGATAGTGGAGGTGGTTAAGGCTTGTGGAATGTATAGTGGAGGTGGCAGGTTCGACCCTGATCTCCACCCAAAAATTTTGCAACATTGTCGAGACTGTCTAGGCCATTGGGAGGTGCCATGTGGTAGCCTCTGGGCTTGCCATGTGGCATTTTTTCATTGGCCTAAAAACAAACCAATCACACTATGCCACATCACCACCTATGTAACCCAATAACAAGCTGACACTTGGAGAACTGTAATTTGATGTTAACTACCTTTGACCATACCTAGTCACTTGCGACGTCAGCAGTACGAACTACTGATTGTGTAGTGATTGGGCATTTTTTTTGCAAATTTCAGTTGTTTAGCAAAGCGAATAGAACACAATAACTTTCTTATATGAACTTGGTTTTTGGAGAAATTGAATTGCATTAGGATCATTTTTCCGAGATGGACGCAATCATTCATGGTTTGAGCCATTTTGAGAACTTTTATTTTTGAGCTAAATATTGAGCACCTGATCATTCCTCCCCACTAGAAGTCTTTTGGACCCGAAAATATATTATCATTTGTTCAGTAGGTCAGGGTACAACTCCCTCACCTTCTCAATCTGCAACCATTTGGCTTGAGAAGGCTTTTGTCTGTTGAGTGCCACTCTAAGGCATTTGACACCCCCTCTCTTCAAAGTTCTGATTCTTTTGTCAAGTATGAGATCTTCTTGAAGCTCATCTAGATATTTTGGCGAGAAATCATCTATTGATGGGAGCTGAACATGCTCTTCTTGATCATCAATCAAAGGAGGTTCTAATAATATCAAATTCTCAACATTAACAACAAAGTATATTTTCATATAACGAGGCAAATCAAGCTTAAATGCATTGTTACCAATCTTTTCCAGAATTTTAAAAGGACCATAATAGAATGGCTTAAGCTTTTTACCTTCCCCTTGAAGTCTCTCTTTGCTAATATATAATCAAACTTCATCGCCAACTTGAAATTTATGATCAACTGGTGTTTGTCATGCCTTTCCTTGTAGCTGCTTTGACTTTTCTCAAGCTATTCCTACACTGTGTTAGTGTCAGTCTTTGCAGCCTTCCTCCAGTGATCAAACATGCTCTTACAAAGTGATTTTAAGGTGTCAAGGTCAAATATTGTCATTTTAGTGAGTCTTCAAGCAAAATTTGGTCACTATGCATTAGGTCTAGGGTTTGATTTTACCCTTGTCAAAGTTGTCCAAATGACGTTCCATGTCACCATTCAACTGAGTGTACCATCATTCAAAGGGTTGTCATCATCATGTCAAGTTCCACTGGGTCATTTTACACCTTGTTCATTCTTCAGTTGCGCCTAGGCAAGGTTCATTTCCCTCTCCTAGGGTTTTGAAGCTAATTTCTCTTGGATGGTCAAATCATTAGAAAACCTTGTATCCTAATGTTCATACACCTTCCCCTATCCATAATGTACCTTATTAAACACTTTCCATCACTAAAATCCCCCAAATTCCTCATTTTCACACAAACCCTAGTTTCTTTCTACAACTTGGCAATTTTCTAGGCTAGGCATGTGTTTTTCCTTTTTGGACCCCTTCCCCTCACTCAATTTATGATATTCCACTTTCCCCTACTTTATAACATCCCTCCCCACTTCCCAAAATTTTCTCAATAATTTAGAAGCCCCCTATCCCCTTCATTTCGCTTCATTTCGGCAAATCCCTTGTCCCACACATCGGGATAGGTTTCACTCAAATGATGTTTCTGAGCAATAAAAGATGAATTTAGGAAAACTAAGAGAGTTTTGTGTCCAAAACATACCAAGGAAGAAAAACCTCCTTCACATTTTACACCAGTCTCATGGTTTTAGAGAAATGTCAAAAATACAATCGCCTTGGGAGAATTGATACACCTCTGATGTGACCATGGAAAAATCATGTTTTCTCCTAGCTTGGTTGGCCAAATGACTTCCGTGATGAGTAAAATGCTAACTAGGCACAAATATATTTCCAATGAGCTATCATGATATAAATTTGGAGTTGAGAAACACCTTCAAAAGTTGACTGCAACAGTACTCTGCCTTGAGGGAGCCTCATTTGGCACATTTTGACCAGTCTTGGAAGATTTGATTTTTGATAGGGAAAATGAACTCCAAATTGACAAATTCTAGTTTATTTGGAAATTAGACTCAAATACCTTTCCAACTAGCTATCCTGCACCCAATTTGGACACCAGGAAGGCCTCCAAATGGTTCCTGCAAAAAGGAGCAGCGCACAGATGGAGCGCGGCGCACTGGGAGAAATTTTCCAGTGTAAATTTACACTGGCACATCACACATGGGAAGCAAAGCGCACAGGGCTAAAAGGCTTGAATTTGATTGAATTCTTCCTCCAAAATTGTAAATTCTTCATTCCACAAGGTTTCCACAAGAAAACAAGGTCATGGTGCAAATCAAGGTCATAGGGAAACATTGCAAAGTGTTGGAGAGTGCAAAGCACGCATTTGGAGTGAGTTGGAGGCAGTTTCCAGGAGTGCGATGCATATACACAGGGGCATGGCACACACAGAGCCACCCTTAGTTCAAGTTTTCGATAGGCGCGTCGCACACCTAGGGCGCGGCGCACTGGTGTTGGCGCGTGGCGCACACAGACAAAGGGCCGAAATAAGTGCCCAATCACTTCAAAGTTTTGGTGAAGCCCATCAAATTGAAAGGTATGCCTTATAACTTGTTCAACAAATTTTATCAATGATATGGTGTTTATAGAGATGTTTTGATGCAACCAAATTCAATGAAATCAACCATAAGAAATCACAAAAAAACCATGATGGTTAGGGTTGCTAAAGTGTGTTGTAGTGCCAAGGTTCCTTTCCACCCATCATTTTCCCCTCACCTACCATTTTTCCTATCCTCCCTTTCTCATTATTCCTAATATCCCTGCCCTAAATTACTATCAAACCCTCTCCCCTATCCCTCCACTATTTGGTCAACACAATACCCCAAACCCTACCTTGTTAAAACCCCAAACCCTACCCTATCAAAATACCCAAACTCCTCCCATATCCCTAAAAACATTTCTCCCTATAACCCCTATTCACATTACATCACTCCCTTCCTAATACTCCCTATTTCATTGTTCCCCTTGGTGACAGATATCACAAAGGCACCCAACCTCACACCATCATCAAAGGGTAGCCTAATCATAGTCCATACTGCAGTCATGACATCACAGCAATAGTCAGAGTATGAGATGGAGACACATAGTGATTCGCCAACAGAGGTACATGCACCTAGGAGGCCTCATGGAGCTACAAAACATCCGTGAGAATCGACAAGCTGCCCAGCAAAGGAGGATCGAGCTCACTACCTCGGAGCAAGAGATCAACAATGACCATGATTCATGGCTAGAGCGGATCAACATCCACTTGGAGAGATTGCTGGAGAAGGCCAACAGAGACAAATCCATACTGAGGAGGATGGTTTATCATTACAGGGCACGGAACATGAGTGCAAAGGCTTGAATAAAGAGCTTGATGGCAAAATTGAGCAAAGCAACAAAAGAGGCAAAAGAGGCAAAAGAGAAAGATCGGCTTCGAATCTTGGCTGAAGCTTCTGTGGCCCAGCATAGTGCCTCTTAGAGAACCTCCAGCCCAACTTTCAAGAAATTTGGGACAATTTTGGTCACGTGGAAATTTTTTGGCACAAACATAGGTCTTTTCTCTATATGCGCCGCGCCACCGGCACGATGCATAGGATTGGGAACTCCAAATGAGAAATGGTTTGCATTTTTCAATTCGGCATGAAAAATCACGACTATTGGCACTTGGGTAAGAAATTTGGGCCTGATTTGAGTCTCCAGGAGGTCAAAAACACCCAAAAAATGGCTTCACTGCCCCTATTTTGACACACAAGAAGCAGTCTTGGGAGAATGAAGATTTGGAGGGGAAAATGAGCTCCAAATTCAAAAATTCCACTTGGGTTGTAAAGTAGATAGGATATGATTTACAACATGTACACTTGGGCACATTTTGGACTCCTGTAAGTCCTCAAAATTGGCCTCAAAGTGGCGCGACACATACAGAAAATGGTGCGACGCATATAGGAAAAAAGGCCCAAATTGCCTCTGTTTCGTGAAATTTCGCTTCGTGACTTTTCATAAGTGGCCCTCTCATCTACACTTCACTTTTTTGGCACCAAAGGTGGCATTTAAATTATTTTCACTCCAGATGGGAATTTATCCAAGTGGCAAAGGAAAGCAAAGGGTCACCCAAGCCATTTGTCATGTTTGTGGTGCTGCACCTGTAGCTAATGTTTGACACTCTACCTTCATTTTGTAATGATTCGAGTAACTCCCCAACCCTTGGGAATTCTATCTCTTCATGGCACATTCTATCTATTGTATGCAAACCATTTGCAAAGGGTTGGTTGGCTTGTAACTTCTAGGAGATTGTGGGAAAGAAACTTTGTTTCTGCATTGTATATTTTTTACAGAGGATTAATGAAAGGCAGTGGCTCTGTTTCATGAGATTCATGTGGTTGTGAGTGTAGAAAATGTGTCTCTTATGTTTAATATGTATCTTGTTATGTTTCATAGTACATTTCATATTCATTTCCTGTGAAATTTTCTAAGTTAGCTAAGGTAGAATTCAATTTTATTGCTCTGTCTATGGGAAAATTTCA
This sequence comes from Pinus taeda, assembly GCA_000404065.3. Lineage (NCBI taxonomy): Eukaryota > Viridiplantae > Streptophyta > Pinopsida > Pinales > Pinaceae > Pinus > Pinus taeda. The sequence goes on from APFE030781743.1 coordinate 483,800, forward strand.
TGTTCAGTGTTCATTCTTCTGTTGAAAAGGATTCATGTGATTACAGGTCCTTTTCACCCTCTTAATAAATCTCTCCATTCCACACTATCTTAAACTAAATTGCTAGGCTTTCCGCCTATCTTGCCTCACGAAATAATCCGTGCCTTTGCATTAAGTTCTCTGTTCATTGAGGTCCATTGGTCCCATACCATCCCAGAAAAACAGTCATTCATAAAAATCATTTCTTGTATCCATATTCACTTACTAGCCTAAGATAAATAGTTCATCGTAAGTCATCTCAGGCCATTTCATTCATCTATCCACTGAGTGTGACTCGGAGAGAGTCCTCTCCTGTTTTGGTAGGGCTAGCTACTAGACTGAGCGTGGTTTGTGGTTACCCTGAATTTTGCCTTCCTTTAGCCTAAGGTGAATTTAGTTGCTAACATAGTGGCAACTCCACTGGGGAACAATATGGTTTTCTTGTAGATTGTCTTGCCTCAGGACATATCTCAAGTTCAAATCTGATGGTTGATGGTGGACAACGATCAGACAGAAGATGACTAAAATCATTCACCTAGCGACTCCATTCACTGAAGAACCCAGCATTCGGTGCTTCATGGTGACTCCACTAGAGGACTAACTCTTTCTCTGTGAAAATGGAAGGATCTTACACAAAGCTTAGGTATCCAAAGTGGAATGGTAGTCAGGACCTACTCTTCTTTCTTGTGAATTACTTCTTTGCTGTTCTTGAAGTTGTCCTAAGAGTTTTTCAGAACTTGTTGTATGATAAAGGTGATCAAAATCTTCACTCAATCTATTCAAAAAGTGTAAATAGTGAATTTCCCTTTGATCCTGGCCTCCTTACTCTTCCTACATCTTATGATGATTCTTTGCAAAGTGATGAGCCTAAAGAAAACAAAACTGATCCCATAGCTCTTGTGCATATTCCTACAACTGTTATAATCCCAGATAGGTATAAACCTCTTGTTTTACCTTTTGTTCTTCATGCTTTCCCAAAAAAATATGATCTATACTTGCCAAGATTTGATGGTGAATGTAAGAATGTCAATGCTGAGAAACATGTGCAGAAGGTTGAGACTTTTCTAGACCTCTTTGAAATTGATGAAGAAGATGTCAATATAAGGCTTTTTGCTCTTTCTTTGCAAGGCAAAGTCAAGAGTTGGTTCAAAGCCCTGCCTGATGCGAGCATCAAAGATTTACAGCAGTTCATAAAAGTTTTCCCTGATAGGTGGAGGATCAGACAAAACCTTTTCCTTATCGTAGAAGAGTATAATCAGCTGAAAAGACTACCAGGGGAAATAGTACAACAGTTTTCAGCCAGATTTAATCAAGTTTATTATTCAATGCCGGTTGATATAAGACCCCCTCCTGGATCTTCTCTCTTGCACTACCCGGGTGCCTTTGATCCGGAAATGGAGTTTCAGCTGAGAGAAAAGAATGTCACAACACTAGAAGAGATGCGAAACAATGCAGTAAATGTAGAGGCTCATTTGCTGATCAGAAGGGCAAGGTTGAAAGAAGAAGAGATGAAAAATGTGGGTCCAGAGAAAACTACACCTTCAGAGGAAAAGCTTGACATTTTGGTGAGTGCAGTAGAAGAGATGGTGAGGAAAATGAATGCAAAAGATGAAAATGATGTTCATGAACAAGTGAATGATCCAAAACATTTTGTGTCTTATCTCAGTAGTCATAAGGATTGTTTTGTAGATCACCTTGGAGAAGAAAGAACTATTGATATGACATGTATGCTTGATGACGTGTTTTATACTGACGATTTGCCTCAGTTTGATCAGTATGATGATGATGATTATGCTCGCCAAACAGAAAGCTAATCTTGCAGACAAATCAGCAGCTAGTTTATGGGATGAGGAAGTTCGCTTACAGCAGCTCGAGTATAGTGATCAACCAAGGCATATCAGCTATGGAAACGATGAGGAAAGTGCAGCAGATTTTGAAGTAAGTGAAGGATCTTTGCCTTTGTGCTTTGATTCATGTCAGTTCATTAGAGATAATTTCCATGCAATCAAACATCTGCTATCGACAAATCTTGATTTGGATCCTCTTGAGGGCGATGAAAACTTTGTTCCAAACTTCTTATATTCAGAGTTCCAGCCCCTAAATGCCATTAATAGTCAGGTTGCACATGAAGACATAGAAGCTGGCATATATGATAAAACGATACAAGAAGATTCCTTACCTTTATGTTTTGAATCATTTCAGTTTTTGCAGGGTAAATTTCCTAGTAAATCTGCAAACGAAAAGCTTGTAGGAAATCAACAATCTCTCAGTTTTAATGTTGAGGATGAGACAGATGATGAAATTTTTGAGCATGTTGTTAATAAGAAATCTTCCCCTGAAATAATTGATGAAATCATTTTGGATACAGAACTAGATTTGCAGCCACCAAACACAATTCAAGGTCAGATTACAGATGAAGGTGAGGTAGCCGAAATACATGATTTATTGATGCAAGAGGATTTTGTACCCTTGTGTTACGAAGCATTTCAGTCTATAAGGCATAATCTTCGTAATATCTCTAAAAAAAAGGATGAACAACCAATAGGATGTCATACAGTTTCAATAGATACATCGCAGTGGTCTACTCAAGTTTTTGATGATCCTTTTGCTCATGTGTTAGACTTGGTTTGCTGTAAAAATTCTTCTTCATCAGCTAACCATGCGACAAAAGAGAATGTTGATAATCATCTGTTTCAAGGGTCACCTTCATTGTCTTGCTTAATAGATTGTTCATTTTATAGCCCATACCAAAGTTTGCAGTCATATGAGGAGATTGCTAAAGGAGGCTTTGGTTCTGTTTGGAATCAACAACAGAGTTTGGTTCTTCACGAAATTCAGGATCCTTTTGACCACTTGCTGCAATCATCAGAGAAAGATAGTGCAGATGTGAGGAAAAGTTTAATATCCAGCTGTGAAGATTACTTGGACCAGAGCAATAATGTGTTAATGAAAATCAATGGCAATGCTTATGAAGATCCTTTTGCATTATTCTTGAAGTCATCCAGCCAATTCATGCTTTGCAAGTTTGTCAGCAGTGAACTTGATTCCAAGTTTCCATGGGAGTTGCATTTCGATTCTTCCCTTTTCTAGCGCATCAGAAAGCATTTGGGAATAAATCAAATATTATCCATAATGCTTACATGGTTGCATTGGTTGTTCCATCTCACTTGACCGGGTAGTGGAAAGAGTAATTAGGGTATGTTTGCTGAATAAGCTCAAATATGAGCATCTTTTCTGTTTGTTAGTTAGGATTTAGTCATGTCTAGTTTTATTATGGTTTTCAGTTTGAGTCTTCAGTCAGAGTCTGTTTGCATAATGTCAGTTTCCATGTTTTGACTCCATAGCCCAATGGACGAAGGCACTGTCTGCTCACCAAAGATCTACAGTTCTTGGCACCTCCAAGGAGCTAGAGCTACCATCCCCCATTGGAGCCAATGTTAGTTTCAGTCTTTGTAGCCTTCCTCCAGTGATCAAACATGCTCTTACAAAGTGATTTTACGGTGTCAAGGTCAAATTTTGTCATTTTAGTGAGTCTTCAAGAAAAATTTGGTCACTAGGCATTAGGTCTAGGGTTTGATTTTACCCTTGTAAAAGTTGTCCAAATGACATTCCATGTCACCATTCAACTAAGTGTACCATCATTCAAAGGGTTTTCATCATCATGTCAAGTTCCATTGGGTCATTTTACACCTTGTTCATGCTTCAGTTGCGCATAGGCAAGGTTCATTTCCCTCTCCTAGGGTTTTGAAACTAATTTCTCTTTGATGGTCAAATCATTGGAAACACTTGTATCCTGATGTTCATACACCTTCCCTATCCATAATTTACCTTATTAAACACTTCCCATCACTAAAATCCCCCAAATTCCTCATTTTCGCACAAACCCTAGTTTCTTGCTACAACTTGGAAATTTTCTAGGCTAGGCCTATTCTTTTCCTTTCTTTACCCCTTCCTCTCATTCAATTTCTAAGATTCCACTTTCCCCTACTTTCTAACATCCCTCCCCACTTCCCAAAATTTTCTCAAGAATTTAGAAGCCCCGTATCCCCTTCATTTCGCTTCATTTTGGCAAATCCCTTGTCCCACACATCGGGATAGGTTCACTCAAATGATGTTTCCAAGAAATCAAAGATGAATTTGGGAAAACGGAAAGATTTTTTTGTCCACAACAGACCAAGTAAGAAAAACCTCCTTCACTTTTTACACAGGTGTCATGGTTTTAGAGAAATGTCAAAAATACAATCGCCTTGTGAGAATTGATACACCTCTGACGTGACCTTGGAAAAATCAAGTTTTCTCCTATCTTGGTTGGCCAAATGACTTGCCTAATGAGTACAATGATAACTAGACACAAATATCTTTCCAATGAGCTATCATGAGCTAACTTTGGAGTTGAGGAACACCTTCAAAAGTTGATTGCAACAGTACTCTGCCTTGACGCAGCCTCATTAGGCACATTTTGACCAGTCTTGGGAAATTTGTTTTTTGACAGGGCAAATGAACTTGAAATTGAAAAATTCTGGTTGGGTTGGAAAGTAGACTCAAATAAATTTCCAACGAGCTATCCTGCAGCAAATTTGGACACCGGGAAGGCCTCCAAAATGCTCATGTAAAAAGGAACGACGCATAGAGGGAGCGCGGCGCACTGGGAGAAATTTTCCAATGTAAATTTACACTGGCGCGATGCACATGGGAGGCACAATGCACAGGGCTAAAAGGCATGAATTTGATTGAATTCTTCCTCCAAAATTGTAAATTCTTCATTCCACAAGGTTTCCACAAGCAAACAAGGTCATGGTGCAAATCAAGGTCATAGGGAAACATTGCAAAGTGTCGGAGAGTGCAAAGCATGCGTTTGGAGTGAGTTGGAGGCAGTTTCCAGGAGCGTGGCACATATACATAGGGGTGCAGTGCACACATAGGGCATGGCGCATGTAGAGCCACCCCTCAGTTCAAGTTTTCAATAGGTGCGGTGCACACCCAGGGCACAATGCACTGGGGTTGGCGTGCGGTGCCCACAGACAAAGGGCCAAAACAAGTGCCCAATCACTTCAAATTTTTGGTGAAGCCCATCAAATTGAAAGGTAGGCCTTATAAAGTCACTTTTTCATCAAATTTTATCAATTATATGGTGTTTATAGAGATGTTTGGATGCAACCAAATTCAATGAAATAAACCATAAGAAATCACCAAAAAACCATGATGGTTAGGGTTGCTAAAGTGTGTTGTAGTGCCAAGGTTCCTTTCCACCCTCCCTCACCTACCATTTTTCCTATCATCCCTTTCTCATTCTTCCTAATATCCCTACCCTAAATTACTATCAAACCCTCTCCCCTATCCCTCCACTATTTGGTCAACAGAATACCCCAAACCCTACCTTGTTAAAACCCCAAACCCTACCCTATCAAAATACCCAAACTCCTCCCATATCCCTAAACAAATTTCTCCCTATAACCCCTATTCCCATTACATCACTCCCTTCCTAATACTCCATGTTTCATTGTTCCCCTTGGTGACAAATATCACAAAGACACCCAACCTCACACCATCATCAAAGGGCAGCCTAGGTACAGTACACATAGTAATCATGACATCAAAGCATTCGTCAGAGTATGATATGGAGACAAAAAGTGACTCATCCTCAGAAGAGCAGGCTCCCAGGATACATCACAAGAGTGGAAAACATGTCAGGGATGAGCCCACTACCCTCACTGAATTACAAGCATGCCCTTTTGCCATGTCATGTTTCCAGCACCTAGCATGTTTTGAATTTTGTCAAAGGGTGGCAAATGTTAGAGTTCATCATGAGTTGGTCCATCTATTTGTGCTTCATGTTAGAGGTCAATCTATCTTAGTCGGGGTCACTTTCACATTGACACCCGAAGCTATATCAGTGGCAACAAGTATACCAAATGTTGGAGAACAGTGGCATAAGAAGAAGAAGGTGGATAGGCAACACTATGAGCCTTACATCAAAGCCAGATTCTTGAGTCAGCTCACAAGAGTCTTTCCCTTCAGATACTTGAAAGATGACTATGCTCCACTCATGAGATTGATCATGAAATACTTCAGCTGTGAGGGGAGGTTCTCTCGACTATATTCCTATCATTCAGCTGCTCATGCACTTCACCAGGGTGAGGATGATGAAACTCCCAGTTTTCATATGCAGGAACATAGAGATGATGAACATGTTCATGCTGCATAAGACCCCTCAGCAGCAGCTTAATAGTGTGTATCACTTTGCTCTTATCCGTATTTTGGTAGATCATCAGTTGGGATTGCAGGGCATTGCTTGGGAGGACTTCATCTCCTGTGACTTCTTCAGCACATCACAGGTACTATCAGAGCTAGAGCAGGAGATGGGTGGTCCTTCTCATCAGCATGAGCACCATGAGACCACTACCATGCCAGTTTTTGTTACATATTAGAGAGGCAGTAGGCACTTATTTGCATCAACAAAGCAAGTGTTATCTCCACCCAAGGTGGAAGGGGCCTCGCTTCCGGCATCAGCGACACAGGTATTGGACAAGGGCAAGAAGCCCGTGTAGATGAGGGGCCATTAGGTGTACAAGAGACCGATGTCGTCCTCATTCAGGATGATGAGGCAGAGGCGGAGAATGCCCAACCTAGGATGACCATTCAGGAGCAAAACACGGAGATCCAAGACTTGTACTCAATGTGGAGAGGGCTAGATGGATCATCAAGTATCTAGAGTAGAGGAACGAGCAGCTTGAGGACCAGCAGGCAATCATGGAGCTGCCAAGCATCTGTGAGAATCGATGAGCTGCCCAGCAAAGGAGGATCGAGCTCACTACCTTGGAGCAAGAGATCAACAACGATCGTGAGTCCTAGTTAGAGCGGATCAATATCCACCTAGAGAAACTGCTAGAGAAGGCCAACAGAGACAAAACCATACCGAGGAGGATGGCTTTTCATTACAGGGCATGGAACATGAGTGCAAAGGCCCGGATAAGGAGCTTGAAGGCCAAATTGAGCAGAGCAAAAAAAGAGGAAAAAGAGCAAGATCGACTTCAAATATTTGCTGAAGATTCTGTGGCCTAGCATAGTGCCTCTTAGAGAACCTCCAGCCCAAATTTCAAGAAATTTGGGACAATTTTGGTCACATGGAAATGTTTTGGCACAAACACAGGTTTTTTCTCTATATGTGCCGCGCCACTGTAGGATTGGGAGCTCCAAATGAGAAATGGTTTGCATGTTTTGATTTAGCATGTAAAATCACGACTATTGGCACTCGGGAAAGAAATTTGGGCATGATTTGAGTCTCTAGGAGGTCAAAAACACCCAAACAATGGCCTTACTGCCCCTATTTTGACACACAGGAAGCAGTCTTGGGAGAATGAATATTTGGAGGGGCAAATGAGCTCCAAATTCAAAAATTCCACTTGGGTTGGAAAGTAGACAGAACGGGATTTCCAAAAAGCATACTTGGGCACATTTTGGACTGCTGAAAGTGCCTCAAAACTGACCTCAAAGTGGCATGGCGCATACAGAAAATGGTGCGGCGCATATAGGAAAAAAGGCCCAATTTGCCTTTGTTTCACGAAATTTCGATTCGCGACTTTTCATAAGTGGCCTCTCTCATCTACACTTAAATTTTTCGGCACCAAAAGTGGCATTTAGAGTATTTTAACTCCAGATGGGCTTCTATCCAAGTTGCAAAGGAAGGCAAACAGTCACCCAAGCCATTTGTCATGTTTGTGGCGCTGCGCCTGTAGCTGATGTTTGGCTCTCCACCTTCATTTTGTAATGATTCAAGTAACTCCCCAACCCTTGGGTGTTCTATCTCTTCATGGCACATTCTATATATTGTATGCAAACTATTTGCAAAGGGTTAGTTGGCTTGTAACTTCTGGGAGATTATGGGAAAGAAACTCTATTTCTGCATTGTATATTTTTTATAGAGAATTAATGAAAGGCAGCGGCTCTGTTTCAGGAGATTCATGTAGTTGTGAGTGTAGGAAATGTGTCTCTTATGTTTCATATGTATCTTGTTATGTTTCATAGTTCATTTCATATTCATTTCCAATGAAATTTTCTAGGTTGGATAAGGTAGAATTCAATTTTATTTCTCTGCCTGTGGGAAAATTTCATGTTCAGTGTTCATTCTTATATTGAAAAGGATTCATGTTGTCCATGCCCTTTTCACCCTCTTAAATCAATCTCTCCATTCCACACTGTATTAAACTAAACTGCTAGGCTTTCCGCCTATCTTCCCTCACGAAGTAATCTGTGCCTTTGTATTAATTTCTATGTTCATTGAGGTCCATTGGTCCCATACCATCCTAGAAACACAGTCATTCATAAAAGTCACTTGTTGTATCCATATTCACTTACTAGCCTAAGATAAATATTTCATTGTAAGTCATCTCAGGCCATTTCGTTTATCTATTCATTGAGTGTGACTCGGAGAGAGCCCTCTCCTGTTTTGGTAGGGCTAGCTACCAGACTGAGCTTGGCTTGTGGTTACCCTGAATTTTACCTTCCTTCAGCCTAAGGTGGATTTAGGTGCTAACACCAGCAATTTGTCAAAGTTTTCCTCAACAAGTGGGTGGTCAGACAAAACCATTTCTTGATTCTAGAAGAGTATAACCAGCTAAAAAGATAGCTAGGGGAGGTAGTACAACAACTTTCTGCCAGATTTAACCAAGTCTATTTTTCGATGCCTACTAATATAAGGCCTCCTCCTGGTTCAAATCTCTTGCATTATCTGGAAGCCTTTGATCTGGAAATGGAGTTTTAGCTGAGAGAAAGGAACCTTACAACACTTGAAGAGATGTAGAAAAGTGAAGTAGATGTAGAGACTAATTTGCTGATCAAAAGGGCAAAGTTGAAGGAAGAAGAGATGAAGAACATAGATCCAAAGAAATCGACATCTTTAGAGGTAAAGCTCGACATTTTGGTAGGTGCGGTGGAAGAGATCATGCAAAAGATCACCACAAGGAATGAGTATGATGTTCAAGACCATGGATCGCTGATTGAAGAAAAACAAGTGGCTGATCCAAAACATTTTCTTTCTTATCCCAATTGTCATAGATATGATAATGATGTTTTTATGGATTAGCTTGGAGAAGAGAGATCTATTGATCTGACATGTATGCTTGATAATGTGTTTTATATTGATGATTTGCCTAAGTTTGATCAGTATGATGATGATTATGTTCTCAAAACAGAAGCTAATCTTGCAAAAAAATCAGTAGCTGGTTTGTGGAAGGAGGAAGTTCACTTTCAACAACTCGAATACAGTGATCAACCGATGCATATAAGCTATGGAAGTGAGGAGGAAAGTGCAGAAAATTTTGAAGTAAGTGAAGGATCTTTGACTTTTTGTTTTACTTCATTTCAGTTCATTAGAGAAAACTTTTATGCAATCAGAAATCAATTGTCGATAAGTTCTGATCTTAACCATCTAGAGGGAAATGAAATCCTAGTTCAAGACTTCTCATATCTAGATTTGCAGCCCCCGAATGCCATTGAATGTTAGGTTGTAGATGAAGACTTGGAAGCTGGAACATATGATCAAATGATGCAAGGTGATTCTGTACCATTATGTTTTGAATCATTTCAGTTTTTGAAGGGAAATTTGCATAGTATATATTCAATAAAGGATGAGTAGCCTGTAGAAAATCATGAGGAACCAATAGAAAATGGGTTGCAATAGTCTTTTCAAGTTTTTAACGATCCAATAGTTGATGTGTTGGATGATATCTGCAGTCAAAATCATTCTCCATTACCTAACTGTGAGCTTGAAAAAAGTATTGATACAAACTTGATCTGGAAGCCAATCTCTTTGTCATTTTCAGTAGGAGTCTCGTCACAAAGCTCAGATGAAAGTTTGCATTCATGGTATGAGGAGAAGCAAAGTAATCCATTGGATGAGCAAAGTCCCAGTGCACATGAATTTCAAGATCCTTATGCAATATTTTTGGATGCAAATAGAGAATCCATATTATTCAATCTGGGAAAATTTGGATCTATTTACAAGTTTTCATGGGAGTTGCATTTCAGTGGTTCTCTCTTGTTGCGCATAAGCAAGCACTTGCGGAGAATTCAAACAGCAGCCATAATGCTTACTTGGTTGCATTGGTTGTTTCATTTCACTTGATCAGGTGAGGAATGGATCACTTAGAGTAGGATGTGATTACTAAGCTCACAAAAGTGAGCATGGTTCAGTCAGTTTCAGAGTCAGTTTGTGTCATCAAGTCGTTAGTTTTCAGTCATGCATTTCAGTTTGCGTTTTGTACCATATTGGCCCACATGGTTAAGCACTTGGTCTATGTTGTTCTTGACACCTCCAAGGAGCTGCCATGCCCAATAAGGCCAATGTTAGTGTCAATATTTGTCCTTCCACCAGTGATCAAATATGCTCTTATAAAGTGGTCTTGGGGTGTCAAAGTCAATTTTTTGTCATTTGAGTGAGTCTTCAAGTAAAATTTGGTCCCTAGATATTAGGTCTAGGATCGTTTTCACTCCTTCCAAAGTTTTCCAAGTATTGGTCCATGTCATTATTTGGCTGAGTGTACCATCATTTAAAAAAAATTCATCATTATTTCAGGTTCCAATGGATCATTTTACACCTTGTTTGTGCTTCAGTTGTTCTTATGTAAGGCTCATTTCCCTCTCCTAGGGTTTTGAAGGTAATTTTTATTGGATCGTCAAATCATCAAAAAAACTTATATCCTGATGCTCTTACACCTTCCCGTATCCTTAATATAACTTCTTAAATACTTCCCATCATTGATATCCCTCAAATTCATCATTTTCCCACAAACCATAGCCTATTGCTACAATTTGACACTTTTCTAGGTTAGGCTTGTGTTTTTCCCTTTCGAACCCCTTCCCCTCACTCAATCCTTGAAATTCCACTTTCCTCTAGTTCCTAACATCCCTCCCTACTTCCAAACATTTTCTCAAGAATTTATAAGCCCCTCGTCCCCTTCATTTCCCTTCATTTCTACAAATCCCCTGTTCCACATATCAGGATAATTTTTATTCAAATTATTGTTTCTGACCAATAAAATATGAATTTGATCAAAGTGAGAGAATTTTTTTTCTATCATAGACCAAAGAAAAAAAACCTCCTTCAATGTTTACACAGGTCTCATGGTTTGGGAGAAATGTCCAAAACATCATTTGCCTCAGGAGAGTTGATGAACATCTGAAATGACCTTGGGAAAAACAATTTTTCTCCTAGATGGAATGTCCAAAATACTTTCTTGATGAGTCAAATAATAAATAGACATAGATATATTTCCAATGAGCTATCATGAGCTCAATTTGGAGTTGAGTAAGACCTTCAAAAGTTGACTGCAATACCACTCTACATTTTGGCAGCCTCATTTTTCACATTTTAACCAATCTTGGGAGATTGAGAATTTAATAGGGAACATGAGCTCCAAATTGAAAAATTCAAAATGGTATGGAAATTAGAAAAGAAGAGATTTCCAAAAAGATATCATGGGCTCAATTTGGACATCGGAAAGGCAGTCAAAAGTCAGTTGGAAAATGTGTTGGGCGTTCAGGCTGAAGCGTTGCGCATAGGTCGGTTTTGTCAGTGCAAAAAACAACTGTGCTGCGCATAGAGGAGGACGCTACACGCCTATAGGAGGCACTTTGTGTAGGGCTAGCAAGGTCCAAATGACATCCTTCCACCCTCAAACATCATATTTTTCCTTCCTTCCCCTCAAACAAGTAAGTATTGTTCCTTGACTTCATCATTGGTTTGCAATTAATGCATTTGACGATAATTTGCCATGGTATATGTAAAACCCTAGACTCTCCCCTAGTTATTCCTAAAATCCCTAACCCATATTATCCCTCCCATCACTTATCACTAAAACCCTAAACCCCTCCCCCATATCACTCCATAACACTCCACATCCCTTTGTCCTTAATCCCAAAAGAAATAGCTAAAAAACCCAAGACTGTCTCCTTGATTTTCATGATTCATACCCTCCCACTCATTTTCATGTTTACCTAGCCCACCAAATACCTCACAAGATCACCTCCCCTTCCCTTGTTCCTAATCACTCTTACTCACCCCCTCCATCCCTTTTCTTGGAGTGCACAATGTCAAAATTTGCAAACATGGACAGAGGAGATAGAGACTATGAGGAGGAGGAAAACACTGGTAGTGACAGTTCAGCAGGTAGACCTAGGCATCAGAGAAAACCACATAAGGGAGGTAGAATTATCAGGGAATAGCCATAAAACCTTAGGGAGTTGCAATCCTCTCATTTGGTTGTCACTTGCTTCAGGCATATATGCTGCTATGAGTTCTGTGAGCAAGTGGAGAGAGTTCAACACCATCCTGAGCTCACCAGGATTTTTGTGGCCAATCTTCATGACAACAAGGTGACTCTTGCTGGGGTGACATTCACAATTTCACCCTCCATCATTGTAGCTGCAACCAAGATTCTAAATGTGGGAGAGAAATGGTAGAAGGCACAAGACCTAGATGAACACTATTATGAACCTTACATCAAACCTAGGTACATAAATGAAGCAAAAAGGATTTTTCCTTTCAGATTCCTTAAAGACAAGTATGCCCCCATGATGAAAATCATCATGAAATATTTCACTTGTGAGGGTAGATTTTCTAGATTGTTGTTGGCCAGATAAATCGTTCTTGTAGACAAGACTGATCTCCCTAGTATCAACTGATATCTAGCAACAAGCAGTACAAGAAAATATACCTTTCTCTAAACATATTGCGATTCATTAATAAAACTAAGAGGTGCTTTAGACCATACCTTAAGTCCAACGCTAGTTTGTGGCAGCCATGCTCCAAGAGCTTCAAAGTGTTTCCTTTTAATAACTTGCAATCACAAACAAGAACACATCAAATAACACCTGCATATCTAATATAATAAATCATGTTCATCATGATGATCAAGGAATTCATGAAATAAAGCATAAGACATAGCTTATTGAGAAAAATAAACTTGATTGTATTAACTTTGAAATAGAATAACTTTAAAACCTTGGTGCCTTGATGCTGTACAAGCTCTTCCCAGGGTCCAAATAGGAATCTCCTCTAGTTTGACAAGCCTCTCTCTCTCCCAAATGAGATCAAAAGGTATGTAATCTCTCCTCTCAAAAGCTCAATAAGGAAGACTAAGTTCCAGCAGCATTTACCCTAAAAAATATTCAACTTTCAACCTCCCAAGTAACCAACCCAATGCTTCATTTTATAGTGCAAAGGAAGGATGTTACAGGTCCACCATTGAAGGTATAGAGTCCTCCTTCAAAGGGATAAGCTCCTCACATCAAGTGGTTATCTCCTTAAGGTATGGGATGCATGAACCCTCAAGGAGCGAACTTTCCAGCTCAAGATTCTCTCTAGAAGCTTCCAAAAATGACTCAAAGTGAGTTTTTAAGAATGTACTCACGCCTTTTTAACTTTTACAGGGTTTCACACATTTAACATAGAAACAGAGCGGTCAGGTACACAGGGGACATGATGAATAGGTGCGGTACTGCAGGTAATGCTAAGAGAAAGTGCGAAACCAGAATTTTAGAGATTTTTAAGGTCTTTCTCTTATTTTCAAGGCTTGATATGAAGAACTGAGGGTTAAGACTTGCAAAGGAGGTAAGTATGAGTGGTGATAGACTCATATTGATTGCAGAATGTCAAAGTGACAATTTTTGTGCAACAATTGTACACCTATCACATCAGGCTTCTCATGCATTTTACCAGGGTCAGGATGTTAAACCTCCCTTATTTCTTGTTCAGGAATATTGAGAAGATGGCCTAGTTTGTACGAAAAAAGCCATGTCCTGAACAGATGAGTAGTCTCTACCACTATTATTTAATCAAGATGATTGTGCTTCATCATCTTAATCTCCTCAACATCTCCTAGGAGATATTTATTGCTCATGACATCTTCAGGGCTCCTCAAATTCCTCCACCAGTGTCTCAAGAATCAGGAGGACCTTCTAGCAATGCTTAGGTGAAGAAATATGAGAAGGCCAAAGAAACTAGAACCATTGAGGTGCCTAAGACCTACAAGACATACCAGAGGAGAACAAGAAAGTTATTTGCAGTTGATAGGAAAGTGTTTGCTCCACTTGGTGCAACTCATAGGCAAATGCCTTCTTCATAGGGTGTGGAAGGGGCTTTGCCTTCTTCATCAACACAGAAGGAACAAGTGCAGTAGCTGCACAAAGGGAAAGAAAAGATGCAGGTGGAAGATCTTCATGATGAGGAGGAAAGAGACCTTGATTTGATGGAGCATGATGAGCCAGAATAGCATTATATTCATCATGGCATAGAGATAATTAACTTAGAGGCTCGGGATGAAGCAACAATAGAAAACATCATCATACAGGAGAAAGAGGCTCAAATCCAAGCATTGATGGAAAATTTGGAGAGATCCAAGTATTTCATCACATATTTGGAAGAAGAGAACAACCAACTAAGTGATAATAAGGTCCTCATGGATCTAGAACTTCTCAAGACAAAAAGACAAAGTGACAAGGGTAAATAAACAAGGCAAGAGGAAGAAGCATTGGTCACTTTGATTCTAATTGAGAAGGAAATTGAGGGTGATAGAGAAATTTGGCTTGAAAGAGTCAATTTTCACTTAGAAAAGCTGATGCAAGGGGCCAATAGGGACAACCATATCAACAAGGAACATGGCCTACCACTATAGGACCCGAAACAAAATTTGCAATGTAAGGGTCAAACAAATGAAAACAAGGGTAAGACGGGCTCTAAAAGGGAAAAAAGAGGAGGATAGGAATAGTTTTCTTGCTAAATCTTCCTTGGCTCATCAGGATGCTTGATGATGGTGTTGCTCACAATTTTGACCAAGTTTGGAGGATTTTTTGTTTTTAGCAAATTTTGAAAATTTTAAACACAGAAAATTTGACTCTACGCGCAGTGCCAATAGCGCTGCGCTTTTCCTAGGGGCACCCAATAGACAAATAGCTTGCATATTTGGATTCAAAACGATAAATACATGAACCCTATGCATTTTCTAAGCTTTTGGGGCAGAAATGGTCTACCAAAAAGTCAAAAAACACCGCAAAAATGACCATTCTGCCTCTTTTTGGACACACAAAAGCAGTCTTTGGAGAATCAACTTTTGAGGGATCAAATGAGATTCAAAGGAAGAAATTATAGATGATTTGGAACGTAGACTTGAAGATATTTCCAATGAGCTATCATGAGCTCAATTTTGATGTTGGAAAGGCCTCCAAAAGGGACCTGAAAGTGGCGTTGTGCGTAGGACCAGTGGCGTTGCACATAGGGCAAATTTTGCACAAGATTGCCATTTTACTGTGTTTTGATTGTGATATTGGATTTTCTCTCATGGAGGATGTTTTAATAATGTAAATGATGACTTGTATTGTAAAAATGATGGATAATTAGTAGTAGAGGGTAGATTCATTAGATTAAAAGACATTTTGAGCACAAATAAATTAGTTTCCTCAAGTCTTTTAGAGGTAAGTTGTTAGGATGCCCAGATTCTAGTTTCTTGTTCATTGTTGGATAGATTAGCTCCTCATCTTAGGGATTCAACCCCTGAGGATGGGAGGAGGTTGAAACAATGTCTATATCTTCTTCTTCTTTCGCATTATAAAGGGTTGGACTCAGCTGGATGCTTAGGTTTTGAAAAGACATCATTTTGTATCAGTTTAGCAGGAGATTAATCAGAAATTGCAGCTATTTCTTTGGGATCCATGTGGTATGGTGTTTAGTTTCAGTTTCCTCTCTTGTGATCATATTTAAAAAAAAAAATTTGTACGTCATTAATCATTTCATTGCTTCTAAGTGGATGTTTTCAAGTTGATAGGTAGAATCCATAACATTAATGCTCTGCTTTGGGAAAATATTCACAAGTTTATGTTTTCTACAGTTTAGGAAGGATCCATGATGATCACATGCTCTTGCTAGCTTCTCACCGGTCTTGAATCACCTCAACCATAAAACCCTAGAGTGCTAAGCCTCATACCTACCTTGCCCCATCGAACACCCTGCAATTTTGACCTAATTTCCTTGCCCAAACTGTTCGGCTCCTCTTGATCCAGCAGAACCCCTTCAAATCAAATCAAACCTTGTGCAACTATACCTAGCCTAATACCATTTTCTTGATCCAGTCATTTTGGCAAAGATCCTCATAGAGAGAGCCCTCTTCAAGCCTAGTAGGGCTAGCTACTTGGCTAAGTGTGGTTTGTGGTTACCCTGGCATTGCCTTCCTTCAGCCTAAGGTCCAATCCAGGTGATAACATCCAAAACATAACAAAAAAAGATGACTGGATGCAAGCGAGGCACAATAGCAAGGAGTTCAACTATTCATGCAAGTTTCTTAGGTTTCACAACAATTTTGGAAATAAGGACAAACTCTAGGGTTTCTCAAAACTTCTATTTTCTCCTCACATTCTCTCTTCTATCTGTACGGAAATGTTCTCATCATGGTGTCAATGGTTATTCTGAGATCAATTCAGCATGTACTAAGTAATAGGCATGAGAGAGAAGTGTAGAAGTTCAAGAGTCATGAGGGGAGGTCAAGGGTCATGGTAGGTGAATAGTCACCTTATATCTATAAATGTGCCTTCATGACTCATTGGAAAGGACTTTAGCACTTGATTTTTGGCTAGGATTAGATAGCTAATTTTTTCTTGAGTGCTAGAGGCACTTAGATTTTGGAAGCTAGGAGGGTGAGATAAGTGAGGCTCAGATTTTGCATTGGAAAACGATATGAGCAACCAATGTTCCATTATTGGGCTTTAAAGAATTACAACATATGTACTTGTATTTGTAGCAACAATAATAATATTTTCTTCATTTCTGGCACTGATTCCCATGATTTTTCATAGTGGTTGTATTGGTTGTATGATATTTTCACTACATTTGTATCTGTGCATTCATTTACGTAATATGTTATGGACTCATTCATAGTTGTCGTATGCATTTTTTCTTTTGAATTTTTGCTTACTTATTTCTCGCCAAGCCAGTGATCTATTGTGAACTAATTTGCAATTAACCTCTAGCATGTTCTTGATCATGTATACCTAATTGGGTTTAGCTCGTCGATCCCTCTCATTGCATATTTATTATTATTGTCGTTGTGACTCACTTGTTGATCCAAGTGGAT
Source organism: Pinus taeda (assembly GCA_000404065.3). NCBI lineage: Eukaryota > Viridiplantae > Streptophyta > Pinopsida > Pinales > Pinaceae > Pinus > Pinus taeda. The sequence continues at coordinate 500,938 of APFE030781743.1, forward strand.
ATTGGTGGCCACCCGCTAATTCGACTTGGATCCCCTCTAGTGCTTTGTGCGGTTTTTTTCAGTTTCCTTAATTATAGCACAATTTACTATTTTTAGCAGTTTTTTCGGGTCCTAAACTTCCGGAGCCATTTCATGACTAAAAATCGTCTTTTTCGTCGTATTCCTCGGAGAGATCTTTCCAATGGGCTATCATGCGCATCAAACGGAGATAAGATGACCAATTCGCGACCCCGGGAAGTTGATGTACCAACTTACCCAAAAACGGGGCCCACAATTTGGCGTTTCATCTTCCAGGGTTAGGTTTTGGTATGTGAAGGGTTTTTCCATTGTTTCTCAACAATAAATAGGCCTTCGAGCCTCATTGTAGCACAGTTCAGAGGCATGTAGCCACACATCTCTTCTCAGAGATAAGCTACCATCGCCCTAGCTGGTTTATTCTATTTCTGGTTGTAAGCATATTTCAGTATTTTCCATTAATGAAATGAAGTATTATTTCCGCTGCATCTTTGTGTATATGGTTATCTCTGTATTTTATTGCGTTCCTGTTTAAATCTGGATCAGGGAGTAACATATCTATGAAGAACTACTACTCGTGAAGAAAAGAAGCAGCCTTACAGGGGGAGTATTTGGGCACCCCATTTTCCATTGATGTCAAAGGGGGAGATAATGTTGAAAGTGCAAGAATATTGCCATCAATGACAAAGGGGGGATTGCTAATCTAGGTTGTCATTAATGTCAATATGGTATTGGCTAGGATGACAAATATTCTTGAGATGCCAAATGATGTCATAACTCTTGAAGATATCAAGACACTAATGAAGAAGTACCAATCATGTACCTTTAATGATCTTGATGATGAAGCCATAACCCTAGATGTTCTTACCTCAGATGATCTTGATAATTTAAGACTTTATGATGACATGGAAAATTCAATGTTGCATATGATTAATGGCATATCACTATCTTGATGACATTATAAGCCTATGATGAAGAAGCCAAACAAGAAGCCAAACCATGAAGAGGCCTAACTGCCCTACCTCAAATTCTGCACTAATAAATGACCAGTCACATTAAAAAATATTTTTTACTACCTTAGATGCAGAATTTCTCTATGAGACCTTCACCATCCTTTAGAGCATATTTTTAGCTTTCCAATGAGCTATTACTTGGCCCGAAATTCCAAATAGCTTGGGAGATATTAATTTTTTAAGCTAGGAATATTAATCTGGTCCTTGAGCCGACCTGTGCTAGGCCTGTCATGTCGACCTCCCTCCATAAGACACGTTCATTCATCTTAAACGTCAAACCATTATTAATATGAGTCTGTACTCCTCATTTTAACCATCATGTTTCGGTGAAGAATTCAGAGAAAAGAGACAGAAATAGGAAGGAGGTCGAAGAGGACCGAGAATCGCTGTTTGGAAATTTTGATTTATTAAGATATCCATTACAGAACAGAGGACATAAGTGTGGGCTAATTCTATTTATGTTGAATTACAAAACTCAGTTTATACAGTCACCCGTGGAGCTACATACTTCGGACCTGTGTGCAGACTTGTGGAGGGTTGGTTGAAGCCTCAATCTGCAAGAGTGCGGACAATACACTAGAAGCTCAAAGCTTTACCTCTGAATTCTTTAAGATTGTCGAAGAAGTGCAGTACAGTGAGCCTCAGAAAGCTCGGATAGCAAACAGTTACAGTGGAAGGCTCAGATTTGTGGACAGTGACTTGTGGAGGACTCAGACATGTGGAGGGGTAGTTGGACAATTATTTGTGGAGCTAGGATCTGTAGCAAATTTATATGTGACACTTCAGACTTAAACCCTCCGCACACTCAAGAGTAGTGAATAACTCGTGGCCTTCAACAATGAAGAATTTGAAGGCTTGAACAATGATGCATTTGGAGGTGTGAACAGTAAAGGATTTGTGGCCTTGTGAAGAATTCGAAGGCTTGAAAAATGATAAAATTGGATATTTGAAAAGTGATGATCTAAAGCCTACCTTGAGTAATTATAGAGGCATCTAGGGGGCAGATATTAGCAGAATTTTGGAACAGTGCTTTGAGATATTATTGAAGGTGTTTAGATCGGACTAAGAGTCAATTTCATAGCAGCTTTAAAAACAGTTTTGGAGACCTCCTGAACTAGAGTTTTTGGAACATTTTTGAAGCAGTGCTTGAGCCTCTTTTGAAGACTATTGAAGGACACTTAAGAAGATTCTGAAGATCGTTGTGCAGGAAGTGCTAACACTTGTGAGCAGACTTCTAATGTTTGGATATGTGACACTTGAGGTAGTTTGGACATCTCTTGAGAAGTAGTTCATTGAGCATTGTTTAGAGGAACCTTGACAATCCTTTGTAGCCCTTGAACCCTTGAAGTTTTGGAGACACCCTTGGAGACCATGATGCATTGAAGCCATCATGAGGTGACCTTGAAGATTGTGTTTGGGTGACATGAAGAGTAGTGGTGATATCTTCTAAGAAGATAAGGTTGTCATTGATGATGTAGCGTGAAGACTACAGTGAAGTTGAAGATTGACAGGGATCAATGAAGAAGACCCTGGGAGCTATGAAGTACAACCAAACATACCTTGACAAAGTGAAGCTATTAACCCTTGGGGTTGGTGCCTCAAAATTGACAATGTTGGTGCCTGGGAAAGTCCAATTTGGTGCTTGGAAAATATAGGATTGGTGTCCTTGGAGTTTGTGCTCCTAAACTCAAGGTTGGTGCCTTGGATAAGATAGGGTTGGATCCGTAGAGGATTGGAGTCCTCAAGAGACCAGATGGGAGTCTGTACTAGAGATGGGTTGGTGCCCTAGGGGTTGGAGCCTCTAAACACAAGGTCAGTTCCATGAAAAGATAGGGTCAATGCCCTAGAATTCGGAGCCCCACAAAAGTCCAAGTTGGTGCTTGGCAACAGGTTGGAGCCTAGGAGATTGAAGATCAGTGTGTTCATATAGGGTTGGATCCCTATATACATTTTACTTGATTTATTGTGAAAAAGAAATTAATAAAATCATTTATTCTTATTGTTCATTGTGTTCTAAATATAAGTGATCTAACTAGTAAAAGTAACAACTGAAAATAAATATTGATTCATCCCCCTTCTTAGTATTTCCAACACACACAACATGACATTGGATCAGATTCCAATGATGAGAACAAGATTTCAGCCATGGTTAGAAAAGGAAAAGAAGTTGTTGCAAGAACTAGTTCCTCACATACTCATAACAGCACTCCAAATGAAGAATCAAGAATATAATTGTTTCATGTAAGGGTAATTTCAAATCATACTAAGATTGATGCATTATTTGATAGTGGGTCACAATCAAACTTAATTTTAGAAGAATTGGTCAAAAATCCTAACCTTGAAACTGTACCTCATGAGCCATATCCATTCAAGGGTTAGATAGTCAATAATGCAAATTTATAGGTTACAAGGAAATGTTTATTCAAGTTCCCCATTACTGAAAAGTTCATTGATGAAGTTGAGTTAGATGTAGTTCCACTTGACATCTCAGGAATCATTTTGGGTAGTCCATATTTGTATGATAGGAAAGCAGTATTTTATCGCCATGAGAAAAAATACTTATTTCTCAAGAATGGAGTGGAGTATATTGTGAGAGCCCAGCGCAAAAAGCTAAATATTTCTTTGGTTAATGCAGGGCCGATGAAGAGACTAGTAAATGAAAGCAAAAATTTTGTGCTTCTCATGATCAAGAAAAAAAAAATGATATTGATTATGAATCTTTTGAAGGTTGTGATGAAAAATTAAAATTTGATTTGTTTGATGTGGTAAGAAAGCATGGTGATATATTTCAAGGACCAAAGGGGTTACCTCCCAAGAGGGGAATTCAACATGAGATACAACTGTAGTAGGATGTTCCACTTCCAAACATTGGCATGTATCGCATGTCGATTATGGAAAGCATGGAAATCAAGAAGCAAATTCAAGAATTGATGAACAAAGGTATCATATGCCCATCTACTTTTCCATGTGGTTTTCCCATTGTCTTGGTGACAAAGAAGGATGGGACTTGGTGCATGTGTGTGGATTTCCATGCACTGAACAAAATAATGGTAAAGAATCATTATCCACTCCCAATAATTGATGATTTGCTTGATCAGTTGAGGTATGCAAAGTATTTCACTAAGTTAGACTTACGAAATGGTTATCATCAAGTTAAAATGGCTGAATAAGACATTTGGAAAACTGCATTTACAACTAAACAAGGATTGTTTGAGTGGCTTGTTATGCCTTTCGGTATTACAAATGCTTCATCTACTTTCATGAGAGTTATGAATGATGTATTGAGACCATTTCTAGATGACTTTGTCATTGTTTACTTAGATGATATTCTTATATTTAGCAAATCCCAAGATGAACATTTCATGCATGTGAACAAAGTACTTGATGTCTTGAAAAAAGAACAATTATTTTTAAAGATGTCGAAGTGTGAATTTGGCAAGACTTCTTTAGTGTATTTGGAACACATTTTTGGAGGAGGTGAGATGAAGATAGACCCCTCTAAGGTTGAGGTCATTCTGAATTGGCCCAAGCCCATTACAGTTACAAAGGTAAGAATATTTCTAGGGGCAGCACAATATTGGAGAAAATTTATTGCTAATTTTTCTTCCATTGCAGCACCATTACATGCATTGACTAGTGTCAAGAAAGTATTCTATTGAGGAGATGTACAACAGGAAGCATTTGATGATTTAAAGAAAAAGATCAGTTCATCACTTGTATTTTCTCTTTCGGATCTTAAGCAACCATTTGATTTTCAAATGGATGCTAGTGATTACGCCATGGGAGTAGTTCTTAGGAAATGCCGTTGAGCCTAGCCGAGCTCAACTACGTTGAAATCGTCGCTGCATCGGCTTTTTATACGGAACCCACCGTCTCGAGTGGGGCGCTTGATTCAGATGATTTTCCCCCTTGGGTAGGAGAATACACCTCTTCGGATCCATTGAAGGAAACTTTTCCTTCCGACGAGGCAATTATAGAGACAATGTCTCTGGATGAACGACCGTGGTTCTCTCTTCACCACCGTTCTTCCTTTCTCCCGACCTCTCAGGAAACTGTACTGTGTCTCGCACGGTTTGCCTCTTGTCTCCCTTCCCAACCCCTTCAAACGCCTATTCAAGTCTATTCAACGTCAGAAGGAAACCTAGGGAACATTACGCAAACCCAACCGATCGACATCTCTATCAAACCAGGGATCGTCGAGAATATTTTTATCGGAGTAACTTGCACTCCGGAGGAGATTCAAGTTTACATTGCTCTTTTTCACGAATTTCGCGATGTTTTCGCATGGTCATACGAAGAAATGCCCGGCATTGATCCGTCTATCGTCGTGCACGAAATACCAACGTATCCCGGGGCCAAACCTGTCCGACAGCGTTTGCGTCCCGTACACCCCCGCAAGGCGGCAACCATCAAGGCAGAGGTGGGAAAGCTTCTCAAAGCAGGATTCATCTATCCCATTCCTCTGACAGAGTGGGTTTCAAACATTGTCCCTGTCGATAAAAAGTAGGGCACCATTCGCGTCTGCGTTGACTACCGTGATATCAACCGAGCATGTCCAAAGGACAACTACCCCACTCCATTTATCGACCAACTCATCGATGAATGTGCGGGTAGCGAGATTTATTCGTTCATGGACGGTTTTTCTGGCTACAACCAGATCAACATTGCTCCGGCAGATCAACACAAGACAGCCTTCATCTGTCCCTGGGGCACCTTCGCTTATAAAAAGCTCCCCTTCGGCCTCAAAAACGCCGGTGCTACCTTTCAGCGTGCGATGTCGTATGCTTTTCATGATATAAGGCACATTGTACAGCCGTATCTGGATGACCTCCCGGCTCATTCAGCTAAATGTGCAGACCATCCATCGCACCTTTGCGAAATTTTTCTCCGTTGTAGACACTATAATATTCGTTTAAATCCACATAAATGTGTCTTCTGCGTAGAATCAGGCCGACTACTCGGGTTTATCGTCTCCCGAGAGGGCATCCGTCTGGATCCTCTAAAAGTCGAAGCGATCGTGAATCTTCCTCCACCTGCAACTTTGCGTCAATTACAAAGTTTGCAGGGAAAAGCAAATTTTCTAAGGCGATTCATACCAAACTATGCCGAAGTAGCAAAGGGATTTACCCGGTTACTGAAGTGTGACACCCCATTCCGATGGGATGCCATCGCCGAGGAGTCGTTTGCTCATCTTAAAACACTCCTGGTCTCCGCCCCTTTGTTGTAGCCTCCGAATGACCACCGTGATTATACGCTCTATTTGGCTGCTGCTGATACTACTATTGGCATGGTTTTGGTTAAAGACGACGACCATGGCATCGAGCATGTCATCTACTATCTTAGCCGCAACTTATTAGACACGGAAACTCGATATGCATATGTCGAGAAGTTGGCCCTCGCCGCAGTTTGCGCCGTCCAACGATTCTGCCACTATATTCTGTTGCGCACTACCACATTGATTTCAGACTGCAACCCCATGACATATATTCTCTCACGACAATTACTGGGGGGCAAGTACTCAAAGTGGATCGTGATCCTCCAAGAATTCGACTTGGAATTTACTACAGCCAAGTCCAAGAAATCACTGGTTTTTGCTGAATTGCTATGTTCTTTGCCATCCGGCGCTGCTTCCTCGCAGATCGAGGAATCAATTCCAGATGAAACTCTGTTCCTGATCAGCACCCTCGATCCATGGTATGGGGACATCATCGTCTATTTACAGACGTCCTCCTTCTGCCCTGAGACTTCGAAAGACGCTCGCCAGTGGATCCGTCACCAAGCTCAGCCTTATCGCATAATTGGGGACACCCTGTACCGTCTTGGGGTTGATTCAGTTCTTCGTCGGTGTCTCACCTTCGAAGAAGCAGAAAGAGTTCTAAATGACTGCCACTCCGGCGCTTGTGGCGGTCATATGTCTGGATACGCTACCGCACAAAAAATCCTTTGCGCTGGTTACTTCTGGCCTTCTATCTTTAAGGACTGCATTCTCGCCGTCCGCTCATGCCATGAATGCCAGATCTACCAGAGGAAGATGCGTGCTCCTGCTTCACCTCTACACCCCGTAGTGACTGTTGGCCCCTTTGCTAAGTGGGGCATCGATTATGTGACATGTAACCCTCGCTCGGCCGGGGGGCACGGTTATATTATCGTTGCTGTCGATTACTTTACAAAGTGGGCCGAGGCAATGCCTACATTGGCCGAAGATGGTCACACGGCGGCTTTATTTTCAATCATGTTATTGCTCGGTTTGGAGTTCCACAAGCCATTGTCACCGATCACGGAAAGCATTTCCATAATCACATGATGGTCGAATTAACAACCCAGCTTGGACTTAGGCATGATAGTTCATCCCCATACTATCCTCAGGCCAACGGTCAGGTTGAAGCCGTGAACAAAGTGTTGGTCACGATGCTTCAGAGAACTGTCGGCATGCACAAGTCCAATTGGCATTTGATGTTGTTTTCCGCATTGTGGGCCTAACGGACCTCAGTAAAGGATGCCACCAGCTTCACTCCTTTCCAGTTAGTATATGGGCTGGAGGCAACCTTTCCAATTGAGTGCGAAATTCCTTCGCTAAAATTAGCCGTCGAGTTACTTCCCGAGACTACCCCTGCGGAAGAGCGGCTTCTCTACCTGGAAAGACTAGATGAGACACGTCACCTAGCCTCCCTTGCTATAGAAGCTCAAAAGAAGCGAGTGAAAACTCACTTCGACAACTCAGTTAATCCTCGCTCTTTCGTCGAAGGTGACTTGGTCCTGCTCTACGATCAGGCTAGTGATAAACTAGGAGCAGGCAAACTCGAGCCAATGTGGCACGGACCCTACATTGTAAAAAGAGTTTTGCAAAAAGGTGCCTACGAGATGATTGATTACGAAGGCAATCCCCTGGACCGGCCCTGTAATGGGCTATATCTTAAAAAATATTATTCCTGAGTCCAGGCACTCTTTCATTTATTTTACATGCATATGCCTTTTTTAGTGTGTTTTGTGTGTGTGCGTGTTTGTTTGATTCTTGTCTTAGTGAGCCGGCATGATTGCTGCTTATTGTGTCTTT